>PVKM010000462.1:0-107237 GCA_004027735.1 Carollia perspicillata | reverse complement strand
GCTCTTTTTTTTTTTTGCTTGACCCCTCCGCCCACTAACTGCCCCCCCGAGCACTGTCAGCTTGCTCTCTATCTATGAGTCTGTCTCTGTTTTGCCTGTTATTTTAGTGTGTTCATCATAAGCCATTCAGAGAAAGACAAATACCACATGATTTCACTTGTATGTGGAATCTAATGAATAAGTGTCCCTCTTGACCAAAGCTGAAAATCAAGCAAAAGTGAGTTTAGAGAAACCACATTAAAAACTGTCATGCCTTTCTCCCCCACTATCATCACATTAAGGTGCAACTTTACCTTAAATTGTGCCAACTGCAGTCTCCTTGAGAAAATTTCCCCTTCTTTTTCTGTGGTCTTCCGGGTATCCTCTGGTCTCCGCCTATGAGTTACTGTGAATTTCTGAGCATCAACTATTGTTTTCACCCCACTTTTCCCTTTTCTCAATTCTGCTTTTGTTTTTCTTTTTGGCAAAAATTGGAGTACATTCCAGGGGAATTGGCTCATTTTTATCAATATACATATCAGAGAAGAAGAACTAACCATGTTGTGACGCAGCAGAAATAGGCACAAATGTATTTAGGGAGTGTTTGTCCAGAGTTCCTGGATTAAATTGGAGTCAAAGTTCTCATGTGAGTTTGACTGCCTTCTGTAGTCCAAGATTCACTGAAATCCTCTTTCGTCTAAATGCACATTAGACCTCACTGAGCAATGCACTGAGAGATGAGGAAGAAACTGGTAGAGGAATCACTGGTCATGGACATACAGTTTTTAAAAAGTTAGAAAGCTTGTCCAGTTATATGTTAGCATAAAAATAAGTTAAAATAAGAGTCTATTCTCCCAGCCAATATTTCCTTTTGATACTGATTTTTTGTTGTTGCTGAATTTAAGGAACATAACTGTAAAACAAATAAAAAGAAATAGCATCAGGGTGCATTGGTGATGACATTTAGGTATTGTGCGTAACTTCGCAACACCTGAAGCCAGAGCCACGACTTTCTTCTGTTTAAAGACAAGGTGGCTATAGAGGAGCAAATTATTATTGTCTGATATATACGAAGTTGTTCCTTGTTAGAGAACTCCTGACTAATTAGTTTCCCATTGTTGTTAAGAACAGAATAAAGCACACATTATCTGTCCGTTATTCTTCTAGAATTTCTTTTGGAATAGGACTATAAGAGGCAAGAGACTCCAGGAGCCTTATGATTTATTTTTAAAAGGCCAACAAAAAAAGCATGGAAAGATATGAGCATTTTCTCATTTAAGTGATACATAAAGAGGAAGATCTTACTCAATTTTGGATTAAAGATGTTGGTCATTTTCTCCCCATCAGCAGAGCGGCTGATGGGGAGCGCTGACCTTGGGCTTTCTCCTTGCCATTATCTGCGGATGCGTCGCTTTTCCATTTGTGAAAGAAGTGCTTACCATATTACATGAAACTACCACAAAGGTTTTGCAGTTACGATTTTAAACAAATTATTGCATACATATTCATGTGGTTTTAGAAAACTCTTTCATTTATTTGTTATTGCAATTTGTATAAAGTACAAGATGAATGCTTATTTATTTGAAAGTATAATACACTATGAGTTGTAAATCCTTTTAATGTGAGGAAGACTGATGGACATGTTTTCATTATTCTTCCTACCATTCTTTTCTATGAATATCTTTGACAAAGTGTATGATGATTTATTTTTATGTAAGAGTAAGTTAAATATGGTACATGTATCAATTTTGGAAATATGGTCAAACCAGGATGATTGTTTAGAAATATTTTATGTACTAATAGTCTTAAATAATTATCAGACTACTTACACAAAAATGATCATCTCTCAGATTACACCTGCAGTATATATTTGAAAATATATCAAAAACTGTGGAATTAATTATTGTAATGCAACAATGAATTCTAAATTCTTAAATTACAGCCTATTCAGAAGATGTAGTAGTATTAGTAAATCATGTAAGTCATCTTTACAAAGCACCTGTTACTGAAAAAAGACACTATGAGTTGGGTTCATGGCAGCAAAGGTCAGTGGTGAAGAGAAGATACTCCAGAGTCAGAATGTAAGGCATTCTGCCAGTCACTTTTCTGGTCTTTGCCTCAGTTTCCTCATCCGTAAAATGGAGATTAATAATGATATTACATAGAGTTGTTGAAAGAATGAGTGAAGTGGTCCACGTAAAGTGCTTAGAACAGGGCCTTCCTTAGGTAAATTCTGCATATGAGGGGAGATCCCAACAAACAGGAATTACCTTCCGGAAGGCGAGCCCCTTGTAGTACAGGCTTCCCCAACTTGATGAGTGTTCTAGGAACCCATGTGCATCAGTCCACCAGCTGGCATTGTTGTGAGGCTGTGTGTCTTCCGTGAATTTTTTTCAAGACTCTTTGAACGCATTTGCCCGTTTCATGGTGGGTGATTTACAAATGCACCTGTCCACACTGTGCTGGGTGCTCAGCAGTTTTTGACCAAAAACTGGATTACCCCTGGGCCACACCCTCCCTATTCACCTGATCTCACACTAAGTGACTTTTTTTGGGTTTCCCTGGATGGAAAAAGTCTCCAAAGGGAAATGTTTTGTCAGTGTGCAAGAGGTGAAACAAAAAACAGCAGAAGGCATCAAAACTGATGAGTTCAAAACTGTTTTGAGTGGTGGAAAAAATGTCTCAATAGGTGTATTGCATCAGATGGAGGGTACTTTAGAGGTGATTGAAGTTTAAACATGTAAGAATAAATACACAATTTTTAATAAATAAATTGTTTTCCTCGGCTCCCCCTTTGTAAGTGCTGGTTGTCCTTGTTACATAGGTGAGAGTGATTCCAAAAATCACTATGGAATGCTTGAATATTACTGGACTGGTGCTGAGTCAGGTGCTTTATTTATATGCGACTTCAAATCCTCACAACAACAATATTATGCATATTTCATAGATGAACCTAAATGCAGACACTAATCTGAGAAGATCACTTTGTCTGGATCTGTCAGAGCTGTGATTCAAGCTCTGTCTGATCTGTTCTGTTCCAAAGCTTGATCTCTTTCTACTAGACTATGTGGTAGTCGTAATGATTTTTTACATCTTAAAATTATTTGAGAATTGGAGGATATTTTTCCAATGCATAGAATATATTGAATAATAAAATACCTAAATTATTTAGTTGAAATTATTAAGAGAAATTAGTAATCTTATAAATATTTGTCTTTTTCTACTATATATTTTTTACAAATAGCTGTTACTATAGAAACTATTACAAAGAAAATTATGATCACTACTTAATACACTTGAATACATTAATTTTTAGAAGTCCAGCTATTTCATTGTTATTTTACAATTTAATCAGACTAGTCGCCATTTTTTCTTCCTCTTTTTCTTTTATGGTTGCTACTTTTCACTGAAAGAATTTTGTAATCATTTAGTACTAATCAGAATGATATATGAATCATTATGATATACAAATCAACTTCCTATGAAATATCAGTTTGACATATTGACATATTGAAGGACTGACATCATCAGAAATTATTTTTCTCAAAATGAACAACTTTATAATAAAAGTCAGCATCCTCAAACATACTCTTAGAGAACATTCAAATGCTTTAAATCTCACCTCAGAGAAGCTGCCATCATTAATACTCTGATTCAGATCTTTCTAGACATAGACATATAGAATATTTATACGAATAGAATAAAGGAATATATTATATCTTGTAGTTTCTCTATATCAGTACACATAAACACATCATATTGTTTTTATTTGTTGAGTGGTGTTTTTCTAGTCATCATTATAGATAATGTTCTGATGAACATTACACAGAATTGTTGTAAGCTTAATATTGCACTTCATTTGAATTTAGCAACTTCCTGTCCTTTGTGTATGTAAGTCATTTCATTTATATTTCCTGGGCAAAAGTATCTATCGTTATGGCAGATTACCATGAAAGAAGTCCTCTTAAGTCAATTTTGGGCTTCTTTCCCCACCCCATGCATCTGCTTTCTCATGAAACAAATTGAAGCTCTGCCTGTTACCTCTTCTTTTGTGGTTCACAGTCTCTCTTTCACTGGCCCAGTTCTTGTGTGGAGCTCTCCAGAGGGAACTCAGGTTTGTAATAGGGATGTAATCCCTCGTCAGGGTTGGAAGCAGCATACACTGGGACTGCCTGGCATTATGGAAAGAGACAGGGGGTAAATGGATGCAGGAATGGGGTATACCTTAATTAATATATTCATAAATTTAGAGATGAAAGATTTCCCAAATATCCTCATACCATTCAATGTTATAATAACAAAATGCAAGTAATAAAGGCTGACTTTTTCAAAAGCACCCAGCTGGCTTGTGATAGAGACAGTGTGAGGAAAGACCTCTGGTTTCTGACCTTTCTGCCACTACTCATTTGGCCCCCAACACCATGTCTAGTTTTTGGTTCTCCTCCTCATCTATCTGCAGGAGAACTCAGTTATACAAGAGGAATAGATACAGAACAATAATAAAGCATTCAGGGTAAGGGTAAAGTCATGAATTTGATTGTGTTAATGGAAACAATAACAGTAATTTTTACCTGCTGGATTAAAATATTAAAATGTTTATTAGAGACTGCTAGCCGTTGGCGTTAGTTTCTTCGACTAAAAGCTTAATATGAAAGGAGTGGAAATTACATGTAGTTTCTGATATGAAAACTTGAGAAAAGTAAAGAGAAAATAAGGTTATTTTATTATTATTACATATAATATAAGTAATTTCGCATAATAGAATAATGGATACATCATTAATTTGGTTAAGTAGTATTTCTGCTTTCATGATATGGGTAGCTCATTATACGTGTGCATAAAATGATGTTCAAGTTTGCATTATAAAGCAAGTAAAAGAATTCATATCCTTAGACAATAAATTTATATCACCACAAAATATCAAGGAGATATATTACCAAGACCATGACTATTAAATTAAGAAATATTTGGGGATGTACATGGTTTACTATGTGGGATTTGTGAAAAGAAATATATAAGGTAGCCAATGCCATGAGCAAAGAACTTCAACCATTACATAGATATTAGAGCTATTGTACTAGCTGAATGTTTAATGTGCCAGTAGTAAATATACCAGTCATCTGTATTTATTTCAGTGGAAACACTAATTCAGAAATTAGAGTTTTGATGATGATTATACTCCACTTTTTAAAAATTTGATATGACTTATTCTGTGTTACCATGTGTCAGTGTTTTAGTTATCTGTTGCTGCATAACAAAACACCCCAAAACTTAGTGTCTTAAAACAGCAATAGCTTATTATTTCTTGTGATTTCTGTGGGTTAACTGGACTCCACTGGGAAGCCTCTCTGGTGCTCATGATTTCTGCTGGGGCTGGGACATCTAAAGTGGTTTCTTTGCGCCCATGTCAGGTACCTCTGCTACAACAGCTGGACTGGTCAGTGGGGTGAGGGGCTGCTCTCACTCCATGTTATGCTCTGTTTTAAAAGACATGTTTCTACTTTGACGCTTTAGATTCCCTGTGCAATGTTTATGGACAGTCTAAAAATTCCAACTGTTCTTACTACATTCTAGAGAAAGGTCTTTAAGGTTTAGTTCCTGTGTAAGTGATTAGATGCTGTTAACAGGAAAACTTGGATTCTTACTTTAATCTTTGTAGTCTTTGTGTAAACATTTATTAAAATACATAGGAATGTCATTATGATACTATTTTCTATAGAACAAAATTCTACCTAAGGCCTGTCTTTGCCGAATGTTCTATTACAGGCTTTAGGTGTTGAATGGTCTCATCATGAGAGGCTTTACTTAAGGCAGTGTGATGTTACAGTCTCCAAGAATGGTTCTACAGCAGAGTTACAATAATAGGCACTTGCATGCTTATAAATATTACTGAATTATATACAAATATACATGTATATGCATTTATTTACAAGGATATCGTGGCTGTTTTGTGGTGTTTTTTATTCAGAACATTCTGTTAAGGTGTTGGAAGTTAGTTAAATCTTGGCCATGGACTATTCTTCTTCCAGCCTGGTGGCTGGGAGTGAACTGGCACATATTTATACCTTCTCCTGGTAAACTTTAAATTTAACATCCACCATTTCCCTAAACTACATGAAGAATATTACTGAGTGATGGTTACTGGAAGATTAATTCATGCATATCTTAGCAACAATTTTCCAAAGGTATCACCTTAGATCATTTATCATGAAGAAAGCTGACCCACACATATTTTTGTTTCAAACTTTTGGCCATGCCACTGCTGACAAATCTGTATGTTTATAAAGCCAATGAGTGACTGAAAATCTCTTCCAGGCTGAACATTCTTTCCTTCAGCAATTTAAAAGATACATGTATTTGTGCAAAAATTTAAATTTACATGCGGCTAAACTGACCTTTTTATTTATGATTTTCTCTGTTGCCTTTAAGCAGAGAAAGGCCATTTCCTTAGAACATTTAGGTAAATATCATATGTATTATCTTCTAAAGTACTAATCATTTCGCTTTTTACATTTAACTCTGTAGTCATAGGAATATGGTTTGAATTGGGCAATGCCACAGCCCTAGTAATGTTATAAAGAATAAGGGTGTACATACAGTGTATCTGGCATGGAGCACTGGGCCAGGCTTGGATCCGGTGCTTGGTACATTTTTTTGAGTTCACCCTTCTTTCCTGTACATCATCAGGGCATGTACTTGATCAGTGTTCCAGAGGACAACATGTAACCTGCAAAGGCTCTGGTTTCTGATGCCAACGCAGTCTCTGAAAAGTAGAGGAGAAGAAGAGTTAAGCAAATGACTATGATGTAATATAGCTCTGGTGAATCAGGAAGGCAGGGAAACTTTCAAAGGAGGCAGTGCTTATGATGCTTCCTGAGAGATGAATTGAAGTTTATAAAATGAATGACAGGGAAATGATTTTTCCAGAAATTTGGAAAGTATCAGAGATAGTCTGAGGTGTTCAAGGACTTCTCAGAATCAGAGTAGAGTGCCAACATAGCTAACAGGAGGTGGGGGATAGAAGGAAGATGCAGGCCAGGTAAAGAGTGCACTGGCGAGCTATGCTGAGGGTTTTGATCTTTTGCTACTACTTCTTGTGTATATAAGTGTTCTAGTAGCATGGTCATTCAGAGTTTTTGACTTTTTCATATCTGGTACAAGTTTTAGAGCATGTATAACATTTCTCTCAAGCAGTTTTGTATCTGAATAATTAAGAGTCCTAATTACTCCAAATGAATCCCAAATTAACTGAGCATAAAATTTCTGGTAGTGCTCAAATCATGTGGGTTGGAAAAGTTTGCCTGAGTGTCCCCATTGATGTTTTCATGTAGGTCTGGGTCAGTATCCTTAAATTTTGGGGACTTTTGTAATACAGTCATGGAATAGTACTGTGGCTTTGGGACATGGGACTATGCCATAAAATTACCTTTACCCTGAGATAAAAAAGCTATAATGAATTATACTAAGATGTTTTTGCTTTTTTACAAATTTTGCAAACCTATTTGGTAGCAAGCTTGGATGATCATGAAGTTTGTTAAAATCTTAAGCTAATCTTCCAAAGTATTACTTGGGCAGTCTCAGGGTATTTGGCATCTCATCTAATTCATTCCCCTTCACAGATAGAATTAAGCACTCTTCATTTTTAATATGTATCTACTATAAATAAAGAGTAAATTCACACATACAAAGTCTCTGAGGATTGTCTATTATGCATTTGCCTTAGCATAACATGATTCACTGTTCCAATCCAATCTTGTTTGAGAATGAAACTGGAGACTCCTTTTTCATTAACATTTACATGGCTTTCCTTGGGCTCTGAGAATCTTCCTAGAGATATAACTCTGGCATTCAGGTATGCAAGACTGATACACTGAGTTAGTATGGGAGAAGATGGGAAAGGTCAAATATTAAAGATGAACTCCAGGGTGCCTTAGAGAGAATACAAGCTACAGGCAGAAAGTTTGGAGGAAGGAACTGCACTGCAACAGAGCGACTGTGTGGGGGAGCCCCGAGGGTAGAGTTATTGCTGTTATCTGAACGTTCTTCAACCCAGCTATTCCTCTCCCTTCAGGTGAAAGTCTGTGAGCATGTATGAATAAATGAGCCACTGCGACAGCGCCCCATATCACCAATTTTCAGAGAAGAAGTGGAGGAACTCCTGACTAACATGCTTCTTTATGTGAGTAAATCTTGCCTGACTTACCCAGTGTGGTATCCAGGGGTAAAACGGAGGAGTTTTGGAAGGGAATCTACACAAGGCTTGGTAAATGGTTTCGTTGTTATATAATTATGATAGGAGAAATAAACACAAAATATTAGAGAAGATAAAAATTGAATACCTATAAAACTTTCAAACAAATCTTTTGAAAACATTTTAATAAACTCGACTTGCTTCAATGAACGTAGTTATTGATCAAGACAGTTAATGCAAATCTCTTCAATACTTGACACTTATGGAACATAGATAAGAAACTTTGTTTTAAAACTCTTATTTTTACAGCAACCCCAAATTTTCAACAATTAAAATGAATATTTCAAGAATCTTATAGCTCTTCTTTTCCTTTCAATGTGAAATGTATTACTAAAATTTCTTGTGAATTCAAGTGAATTACAATTCTAAATGTGTTTTTTTATATCAAAGGTTTCAAAATAAGAATTACATTCCAATTACAGAGCGCACATACACTTTTACCATGTAGCAAGCTTCAATGCCCCTAGACAGGCACAGCCAACAATGGAAGCATCGGATATGTGGGAGGACGGAGGTTAGGAGACAGCTGTGTAGCTGCATTAGTCAGGAGTTCCTCCACCTCTTCTCTGAAAAGTGAACATGTCTCTGGGCTGCCTTTTTTCACTCTTTGAGTGTGAACTCTTGTATCAGCTCCATAGGCCTCTTGAGCAAGATGAGGGGTGGTGTGGTCTGCCCCAGAATGCTATAGTGGATACCCAGGTAATAGAGCACTTCTCTGGGGAAGCTCATAATGCTAGAAAGGAGCAGTAGGAGCAGCATTCTATCACATTTTATGTACTTTGTTTATGCGTACAGAATGAGCCTGATCCTAACTTCTGACCCTTCTCTAAGGAGTTCTGGAATGTGCTTATTGGGGTCAAAGCCATCCAATGGGGGACCTCCAGACCCAAGATTTGAGTGGATCGATATTTCCATGTAAACCTATAAAACCACTGGACGCACACCAATGTGTCGTAGTTCATCAGTTGGAAATCTCTGACACAAGTCCTATAAAGGAGAGTAACACAATGGTAATATTAGCAATTACCTTCATTGAAAGTTTGAGGTGTTTCTGTGACTCCCCAAAACATTTCATATAATGGCAGATGATAGGCCCAGGTTAATAAGGGTCATTTCATAATATTTGGAAGGTCAAATACTTTCTTTATGATCAATCCTTAAGTTATAAGAGGTTAAAACACTCTAAGATACAACTGTGCTGGGGTATGCACTAGATATCTATACATCTGGGCTAGGGGACATCGTTAATCTCAGAACTAAGAGTGTATAATGTGCAGTGCACAGTGTACTTGGCCCTGAATAAACTCTTTGCCCATCATGCTCAGCCTCACAATAGGATTCAGGTTGGGCCAATAACATTTTTTTCTGTGGAAGTTGAGTGAGTGGCAGTTACCAAGGTTTCTGAAATTCCTTCTAATCTGTCCTGAGATCATTGACCTTCTTTGGATGTGTTTACGTAGTATCTACATCTATGCATCCATCTATCAGTCATCATCATCATCATTATCACCCTTGACCATGATTTTAAAGATTAAGGACTGGAGAATTAGGGAGGTTAAATAACTTAGCCAAGGTGATACACATGAAAATAGTAGATGAACCCAGAGAGACTGAGTCATGAATCAGTGGGTTCACCCCATGCACTAAAACCTCTTTTTTGAGTGACTTACTCAAATTATATAGCCAATAAGAGATGGAGCTGAAATGCCTATCCCTGACTTGTCTGACCGATGAGCCTATGATTATTTTTTCTTTCTCTCTTTTTTAAGATAGAGTTTACTGGTGTGATATTGGTTAATAAAACTATCTGTGTTTCAAGTGTACAACTCAACAAAACATCACCTGCATACTATATCATGTGTCCAGCACCCAAAGTAAAGTCTCTTTTCATTCCCATTTATTGCCCTTTACCTTCTTCCACCTCTCCCATCCCCTCTGACTGTATCTGTCCATCTATGTCTATATATCTATATCTATATCTATATCTATATATCTATTATTATTTGTTTAATCCCTTTTCCTTTTTTCAACCAACCCCCAACCACCTCCCCTCTGACACCTATCAGTCTGTTCTATATATCTATGCTTCTGTTTCTATTTTGATTGTTAAATTATTTTGTTCATTACATTCCACATATAAGTGAGATAATATAGTATTTGTCTTTCTCTGATTGGCCTATTTCACTTAGCATCATACCTTCTAGGTCCATCCATGCTTGCAAAAAGTAAGATTTCCTTTTTTTATACAGCCAAGCAGTATTCCATTGTGTAAATGTACCATAGCTTTTTATCCATTTATCTACTCCTGGGCACTTGGGCTGTTTCCAGGTTTTGGCTATTGTTAATAACTTTGCAATGAACATAGGAGTGCATATATTTTTTCATACTAATGTTTCATGTTTCTTTGGATATATGAGATCTGTTTTGAAAAAGTCCAACCATTATTAACATAATGAGAATAGTTTGCATGACTCTGATGCAATCTGGTAGTGAAGGAAAGTGGACTGGAATGCCCATGCATGAACAACAACTTCACTGTACTGGTCAGTGGGGCATGGGAGATGTGGTTGAGTGAGTATATGTACTGTGTGGCCATCACATTCAAAATGACTGAATGAGTAGAGCAACAAATCTGCATCAAATCTTGTGTTAAGCTTGAATATTCCTCCACGGAAACTATTCTGACAATTTGGAAGGCTCTAGCAATGGGCAACTGATAACTGGCTGCTTCATCACAACACACCTGCTTAGGCATCCTGTCTCATGCAGAGTTTTTTGGGGAAACATCAAGTTGCCCAGGTGACTCAGCCTCTCTGCAGCCCAAATTTTGTGCCTTGTGATTTCCGGCTTTTCCTAAAACTAAAATCACATTAGAAAGAGAAGAGATTTCAGAATATTGATGAGATTTAGGAATATACAACAGGGCAATTGATGGTAATTGGGAGAACTGTGTGAGGTCTCAAGGTGTCTGGTTTTGATGAGGACTGAGGTTTCATTGTCCTATGTACATTGTTTCTTGTATCTTGTCTCTTCAGTAAATGTCTCCAGTTTTCATAGTACATGGCTTGATACTTCTTGGACAGTCCTTGTAGCCCCAGAAGTGGAATGACTGGGTCAAAAGACAGTTCCATTTTTAATTTTTTGAGTAAACTTTATAGTGTTCTTCACAGTGGCTGCACTAGTCTGCATTCCCCCCAACAGTGCACAAAGGTTGCCTTTTCTCCATTCTCACTAGTACTGCTGTTTGTTGGTTTATTGATGATAGCCATTTGGCGGGCATGAGGTGGTACCTCTGTGGGTTTAATTTGCATCTGTCTGATGATTAGTAACACTGAACATCTTTTCATATGTTTATTGGCCACCTGTATGTTCTCTTGGAGAAGTGTCTATTCAGATCCTTTGCCCAGTTTTTAACTGGATTGTTTCTTTTCTTGGTGTTGAGTGTTATACATTCTTTATGTACTTTGAATATTAATCCCTTACCAGATGTATCATTGGCAAATGTTCTCCCATTCAGTAGGTTGCCTTTTCATTTTGTTGATGGTTTCTTTTCCTGTGCAGAGCTTTTTAGCTTGATCTAGTCCCATCTGTTTCTTTCTTTCTTTGTTTCCCTTGCCTGAGGAGATGTAACGGCAAAAATACTGCTGTGAAAAACGTCTGAGATCTTACTGCTGATGTTTCCTTTCAGGATTTTTATGTTTTTGTGACTTACATGTAAGTCTTTAATCCATTTTGATTTTATTCTTTTATGTCTACATTTATTTTTTTGCATATATCTTTCCAGTTTTCCCAACACCATTTATTGAAGAGTCTGTCTCTACCCCATTGTACATTCTTGCTTCCTTCATAAAATATTAATTGACCCTAAAGTCATGGATTTATTTCTTGGCTCTCTATTCTGTGCTATTGATCTAAATGCTTGTTCCTATGCCAGCACCATGCTGTTTTGATTAAAATGGTCTTGTATTATAGTTTGATATCAAGTAGTATGATGCCTCTAACTTTGTTCTTCTTCCTCAAGACTGCTGAGGCTCTTAGGGGTCATTCGTGGTTACATATAAATTTTTGGAAAATTTGTTCCAGATCCATGAGATCTAGAACATTGGTGTTTTAATAGGAATTGCATTGACTCTATAGATTGCTTTGGATAATATGGACATTTAATGCTTCTGATTCTTCCAATCTATAGCCACAGTATATGCTTCCACTTATTTGTATCTTCCTCACTTTCTTTCTTGAGTACCCTATAATTTTCTGAGCACAGGTCTTTTATGTCCTTGGTTAAATTCATGAACAGGTACCTTAAAATGCCACTGATTTCTGAATATTGATTTGTAATCTACTACTTTACCAAATTGATTTATCAGTTCTAATAGTTTTTGGGTGCTGTCTTTAGGTTTTTCTGTATACAGTCTCATGTCATCTGCAAATAATGACAGTTTTACTTCTTCCTTTCCAATTTGGATGCCTTTTATTTCTTCTTCTTGGCTGATTGCTGTGCTAGAGCTTCCAGTACTGTGTTGAATAAGAGTGGTGAAAGTGGACATCCTGTCTTGTTCTTGATATTAAAGGAAATGCTTTCAGTTTTTGCCCATTGAGTATGATGTTGGCTGTGGTGATTATTTTCTCTTTATCTTTGTTGCTGGTAAAATTTTGAAAGAAATTAAACAAGAGATAGAGTATTTAAAGTATTAGAATTGTAACGATTAAAGTAAACTAATGTTCCCAAAATAAATAATCCTCAAAAGAGGTCAAACAGCTAGAAAAGCAGTTATATGTCTTGTTGAGTGATTTGAATGTTATTGACTTCCATTTTTCATTTTGATAGGCATAATTTCCTCTTTCATCTGTTCCTTTCCATGTATTTGTCCTACAGCCTCCAAAATTGTAGACAATTCTTGCTCTGGTTTTTATGAGAGTTTGTCAATGATTCCTCTACTCTAGGTTTCCCTTTTCTAACCCTATACCAATGGGGTTTTACACATTCTTGGAGGAACACTAGCTAATCCAATTAACCAGTGTATGACAGAGGATTAATGGCAGATCTGCTTGCTAGAAGTTGGGTATTTCCCTATTGGCCTTCTTAATCATAATTTATCCAAGGGGAATTATCCTAATGGTGAGAATTTTAAACACGGTAAATAGAGAACAGTCCTATGGCATAGGATCTCATTTTTTGAATCTATTAGGCCAAACATATAAGAATTCACAGGGGTAATATTTACCCCCTCTAAGGATTTTTAGATAATAAACCCAAATATTAGAAGTAAGCTTGCTTTGCCTCTACCCTAGTCATGAACTAAAATATCTTGAGAATTTTAGGAGCAAGAGGATCTGTGTGTACCTCAGAGGTGGCTTTTCTCTTTAATGCTATGATCTCAGAAAATACTGTCTAATGTGCCTAAATTATTCCAATTGGACTGTATTACAATTCTTTGAAAATTGCTAATTCATGTGTACTTGGTATATAACTTTGATTAACTAGAAGACAGAACACCTTCTTGCTGGACCATGTTTTGTTGCAAATAAAAATACTGATATTTAAATTTTACTATTCCAGTTTTTTGTTTGTTCAATGATTCTCTGAGTGGATATAGCAAAGCAAATTTAGATGGGGTAAGCCAATTTATAAGAGACAGTTTCTAACATAAAAGCCATTATAATCTAGTTAGAATATGATACATACATGAAAAATTATAGAAGAAAAGAAGTGTAAAATTTCCATAGCTACAGTTTAGATCTAAAGGGACCATCAGAATCTTTAATCCATTGTTTATCGCTGGGGCCCTTCAGAGTCTTTTTAGAGACTGCTTTGAGAGTAAGAGGTCAGGGAGGGGAGAGATAATGGAGCCGACCTGCAGAGCACTACCCTTCTCCTTACACTTTAGCCACAGGAGCTCTACTTTCACCTATTTTGCATAAAATTTAGTTTGAACAAAGAATTGCAGGATTAAAAAAGTGGGAGACTCGCTGATCCAATGTAATTCCTGTTGTTTCGTAGATGAGGCAGTTGCTTGAAGCCAAGATAATAGGTTATAGGACTGCCTTACTCTGAAAATTTGAAGTTAAGGAAGGGATTGAGACAGGTTCTATCGATGTTCTTGTATTGCTCTAGTGAATGCCAATTTTTTGTATCAGACATACAATGTTTTGTAGAAACTTCACTTCATTTTTAACATGCTTTATATAAATGTGATTTATATTAAAATGTAGAGAACTCTTCTTACCTCTAAAAATTAGCATTTAATTTTTTCACTCTCCTGGTTTCTTATATATAAGTAATTTTTATATAGTTGGATCAGACTATAGAAATATTATTAGCATTTGTTTTTGAACCTGTTTTATAAGTGATTTTTCATGTTAACATTAGCTTCAAATTAATAAATTTTACTTACTGTACAAATATTTTATTGAGTTGATACAGCTTACTGTATTTAATCATTTACATATTATTGAACAATTTTGATATCTTCAGTTATTTTACTATTGCATTGCACCTGTACACCTTTTCTCTCTTTTATTTTTCAAAATAAAATTTTAGGAATGGTATTAATATATGCAACATACATAAAAATGTTGCGATTCTTGCTATATTGCTTTTTGAAAGGGTTGTGTGAGTATCACTTCACCATAGCTTCCCACCTATAGGTATTATCAGTATTGTGAAATTTTGTTAGTTTCTTTAGGTGGTATCACACTTATGTTTTGTTTTTCATTTTGACTATTAGTAAAGATTATTATTTTTATCATTATCCTTTGAATGGATCATTGGTTTATGTCCTTTTCTTTTTTATTCTCTTGGTTAAGTAATAAATATTTGTATATTTAGAAATACATTATTTTGCAAAAAATATGTTCATAATAACCATGTATATTTTTCACCAGTGACTTTCACATTTTAAACTGATTTATCACTATCACTGTTTTTTTTGGAACTTATCTTATTTGATGAAAATAACACTTTTAACAAAAATAGTTGCATTTTCTAATAAATAAATACAGCATATTAATTTTTGGCTAGACAAGTTTACTAATTACAGCAAAATTTGTAAAACTCAAATCGTTTGAACTCTGTCCTACCACTTCCATATAAAAATACATCCTTCATTTTAAACCCATTCAGATCACTGACAATTATAATCTTATACTTTTACTATTTATAATTCTAGTTCTGAAACACAGAATCTCAGAATTGAAAACTTCTTATTTCACTATCCCTCAAACAAAGAATAATTTACCTAAATAAAATAGAGAGGAAATGCAGAAAATCAAATAGTGCAATGCAAGTAATCCATAAGTAACATGTTTGAGTTGGTAAAGTTCAGAAGGACTCTTCATTTGGAAAGGAATATTCTTATTTGATAAGCAATGAATCCATAAGCAAGTAAGCATTATCTTCTCCCTCTTTTCTTCTTGTAACCCTTCAGACAAAAAAAAAAAAGAGGATGCTTTAAAAATTTGACACTCATGCAAATGTTCCCCCTGGTGTTTCTGAGATTCAACTGGAGGATATTCAAAACCAGACTTGCTTGCTACTGCATCTGTTATGATGAACTAATTCTTCTGAGGTGATTGGCCCCTAACCTGAATTTCTCTTCAGCTGCCTCCATCAAATGGAGTTAGAGTCGTTTCCATTACTGTGAGGTTAATAGCATTTTCAGATTCTAATCTAGTCTCTGGAAAATTGTCTTTTAAAAAAATTAATCAATAATACTCATTTTTATATCAGTATGTCAAACAAGGCAGAGCCTACCACACTAGGCATTTCTGCTGCTGACTGTCCTGTCCAGTAGATATTCCTACACGACAAAAGTCAATAAATTCGCTGTGCTTCCAGCATTGCCATTTCTTCACGCTTTTAATTCACTCATGTGTTACAGCCTGGGAGACACTCTGGGCAAAGACACTGAATTCCCTTGGAACAAATGTTTTCAGGAAAAAAGACTTAAATACATTTTTATGTCTGTATCCTGATTTATTTTCCTTAGGGATACTGGACAAATGATCTCTGCAGACAATTTATGTTGCTGCCACACACACAAAAAAACCCCAAACCCCACAACCAATTAAATGTAAAGCAACCTGGAGGTGGCCACATCGCCACAGATCTATTGAAAGAGAAAATGGTAGGGCTGTTTTGAGGCCTGAATTAGATATCATAGAAAAATCAGAAAGTCCAATATCGGACACCTAATAAATCCCAGATAATAATAATGAACATTATTCATTATATCACTTCTTATACTTATCAAAGGGCAATGATAAATTATAATGATAAAGCAGTATGAAGCACGATTGTTTCTGTCATTGGTCCCACCACAGCGGTATTGAGTGTCACAACAGTAACATAGATGCAAAGCGGGAACAGGGTTGTTTCTTTTGGTGCAGAGAACCCAAGGGGCCCAGAAACGGAACCGTGAATATAATCACAGGGAAGAAAGTCTTCATTAAACTGGTTGTGGAATAGCCCTTTTAGTTCAAGCGAATTGATGTTGAGCCTCCATTATGTGTCAGGCACTCTAACGGGGGTACAAAATGTAACTTTTAGTTCCTGTCTTTAAGGGACAGTAATGTAGTATAAAAGACAGGCCTGTAAGGTGATGATATGACAGTGGGGTAAATGAAATGAAATATTTGAGATTCGTAAGAGGACGAAATAATTACAATCAGCAAGATCAGGAAAGGCTGCCAAGAAGAATAGCCCAGTTGGGCGTGGAGAGATGTAAAAGTTAGGAAACGTGATATGACTGGAAGGAATGGTTGAGCACGTGCTCTGAGGCCGAGGAAACATGTGCCTGAGAGAGATTGCAGGTGGTCCCAGTGCTAAGCGACAGAGGGAGATGTGTGAAGAGAGATAATAAAGCTGGGAAACTAAGTAGAGGCTGGATTTTGAAAGGGTTTGTAACTTGTAGTGGAATTTGAACTTAATGTCAAGGTCGATGGGGACCCACTGAAGGTTTTGAAACATGGGATAGACCTCATCGATTATTCTTAAATTTTATAAAGAGGACTTGGACCATCATTCCAATAAATTAAATAATTAAAAAATACTCTAATTCTTAAGTGTGAAGAAAGGATAGAAGAGAAGGAAAATGAAGGCAGGAATTTCTAGTACTTGACTTTATTCACTGCTATAGAAATTTGTAAATCTAAATGTGATAGAAATTCTCACCTGTTGGTGGATTAATTGATCGATGGTTTGTGGAAATAGTAATAATTTTTCCCTGTCTTTGAAGGATGACTGCTAAATACTCTTAGTAAGCCAGCTTCATGCTTTATTTTCATTTTCTGATTCCAAGAGGGATGTTTGGAGTCCACTAAAGTCTGGAACAGAGATAATGAGGTCTTAGTTCGGTCATGGCAGAGGGTTGAGGAGAAAGACTGAAGGTAGAGACTTGGGTGGCAAGAGGGATATGGGTGTGGGAGCAGAAACGGGTTAATAAATCAAATGTCTGAGAAGAAAGCACAACTTATCACTCATACACACATTCAGACAAATAATATTTTACTGTAGGAATTTAGAAGATAATATCAAAGATAGTAAATCTGACTGCCATCGAAGTGCATAAATATTACATTTTAAATACATAAATTCATAAGTGGGACATTCAAAGACATGAGGATGGGTGGATAAATTTCAAAAGTAAATCTGTCAGTAAAGAAAATCAAGTTATTTTCTGCTTGCCTTATTCAAAATCAAAAGTATCTATTAAAAAGAGGTACTTATAATTGCCTAGTATCTTACCACATTTTCTTGGCCTACTTAATGCATTAAAATTTAGGTAATAGGAGGTATGACACAGTCATGTTTTTCCACTCTCTGACTTTCTGTTATTCGCTCTTAATTATTTAGAAGTGTTAAATTTCTCTGTTCAGTTAAAATATGAAGCTTATTGCTAAGTGGTGTGAGTTGTAAATTGGTTAATTAGCAAATAATTGTGTTTATATTTTACTGAAAAAGTTTTTGATGGAAGGAGCAAATAAATAAAAGTAAATGCTTTATATATAAAAAGTAGATGAATCGTCTCTTGATAGGGAGAATGAGGGACGGCTACAGAAAGGAAGAAGGTCCACTTCTCTGGCCAATAATGTGTTTATTAGGCTTTCGGGGTTGTGTCATTTAGAAGCAGAATTGAGGCCTGTGAAGCAAACTGCCTTCGTGGCACCGTTAGAGACCTGTGGACCACCTCCTTTGCTTTGAGGCCTGTCCTTAAACTGGGATAATGTAGAGAGAGGACTAATCCAGCAAGGGAGAGATTGTTTGATATTAGGTTAGAGAGTCCAAGGTGAAATGTGTTGCATTCCACTTGGGCGTCTATATGGTTAGACCGAGCTCTAATCGGGTAGCTAATATATAGTGAGGTAAGTTATCAATCAAGTATCACAGGACTTTAATTTGTTTAACAATTTAAAGTGTATTTGTTTAATCAATAATTACATTATATTTTGAAATAATTTTCAACAAGGAAAATTAGTTCTTATTAAAACACTAATAATTCATACTTTTAAATCTATAAGGCAATGAATGCAAAGAACCAGCAGTCGAGCATAGTACCTGGAAAAGACTCATTGGTCCAGGGAATTAATGAATGACTGCTTCTCACACAGGCAAATTGAGGTGTGTGGCAGCTAAGACTACAACACTGAGCACTACCCCCATCTAGTGGCAATCTACCTGGAGTGCATGGGTAATTAAACAGGCAATGAAAACATGCCCCTCTGGAATTATACGTACTTTCACCTCCTATAGAGTGGCCTCTTACCTATGTTAAATTATACCTCTGACATTATTGAACTTATTAAGTAAGCAGACTTATAAAACCCAGTTCCAAATTTTCTATGAAAATGTGTTTGAAGATTTTGTTCATGATGTTTGTGAATCACTTAGTTTAACTGAAGCTATAGTCTTTTAAGAAAATAATGCCTAGAAATGAAAAAGAAATATATCATTTATAGATTAAGAATATAAACTAGTCATAAACATATAGATATGTTTTCAACCTCATTAGTAGCAAAAAATACACATTAAGGTACAATATCTCCTTATTAAAATAGCAGATTACAAGAAACAATACTTTGCTGGTAAAGAAAGAAATGAGGGAGGTACGTTCAACAATTCTCAGTGGGAGAGTAAGGTGCAAGAATTGTTTTATTTTGAATAATGTTTTATTTGCACATATTTCAAGCTTACAGAAAAGTTGCAAGAATGTGATTTGTGCAAAAGACAGTTATATAACTTTTACCCAAATCCAACTATATTGTTAATATTCTGTCCCATTTGTTTTAAAATTATAATGTGGAACTACGTGAGGCTAATGAACATAAATCATGTCCCTTTAGACCCCACACCTCAGAATGTATTTCCTGAAAGCAGGGATATTTTCTTACATGGTCACAGTGCAGGTATCAGTGTTAGTAAATTTAACACTGATGTGACAATTTTTGTCTTAGAATCCAGACTCCGATCAGGCAGTTTTAGTTGCTGTATCTCTTCAGTCTCCTTTAATATGGAATATGTCCTTTGCCCTACTTTGTCTTCTGTGACCTTGACTATCTTTGGAAGATATAGACTATGCTCTTTTTTTGATAGAATATTCCACACTTTGTGTTTAATGATCCTCATCATTAAATTCTTTTTATCTTCTCAGTGGAAATGTTTTCTATGCAATCTGTACTCCTCAGAGATCACATCTAAAGTCATATCGTGGTGTCCACCCAGCTCCCATTAATAATGTTAATCTTTCTACCTGTGTAGGGTGGTCTGATTTCTTTATTGCATAAGTATAAATTTTTTTCCTGTAGAGAAACACTTTAAGAACGCACAGATATTCCACTCCTCATAAAAATTCCTCTGAGATTTAGCAACCATTGATGATTCTGTCTGTTTCAGGCTCTTCTGCTTTGTACTGCGATGGTTGTAAAATGCTAATTTTCAATTCCCTGTACTCCCTTCAGGTTTATTAGTTGACCCTCAGCATTCTACTGTAAGCAAAAGCATTTCCTTCTTTATCCTTCATTTGCCTGTATAGACTTGTTAATGCCTATTTTTTTAAAAAGTGTATCATTCATTCATTATAGTACTTATTGTCTCAGATTTGACCAGTGGAAACCCCTTCAAGGTGTATCTATTTCTAGGAAACAAAAATAAGGAAAAATACAAATATGTGAACTTTTGTATTTTTTTAAAGCCTAGCGATATTTTCTGGAAATCAATCAATATCAGTGTATAGCAATCTTCCTCATTCTTTTGTACAGTAACAGAGCACTCTATTTGGAACAATAGTCTCTGATACAAAAGCATATAAAGAATCTTAAAAATGTTTATACCCATTGACCAAGTAATTTCAAATTTAGGAGTGTTTCTTAAAGAAAACTCTCAGAGATGCAGATAAAGGTTAATGCACAAAAGTGTCCAACAAAGCATTATTTATAATGGTAAAAATTTAGAAATGATCTAAATAGCTTACATGAAAGGAATAGTTAGTATAGTGTATCTTCATAATAAAGCTTTATGCAGTAATTTAAAAAGTTCATGCCACAATTTAATATCACGTTGAAACACACACATCTCAGAATTATACATTTTGATCTCACCAATGCGAAATGCACAGCAAAGGGACTGGAAAGAAATATACTGAAGTGATAAAACATGGCTGCTTCTGAGGGTAGGGTTCGAGATGTTTAATTTTCTTCCTTTTATATTTTTGCTGTCCAAATTATCTTCAGTAAACATACAATCCTAATGTTTTCAAAAAATCGAAATCAGTAATCTAGTATTAAAGAAACCTTTCTTCTTTAGGAACTGGAAAGCTTCCTCATTGCACTTCATTAAAGGTGTTTATTATATTTATATTGTACATTGTATTTCTCTTTTTATCCTGGTGCCAGGGACCAGATTTGAAGTTCAGTCACAGCAACTTATATAACCTGAGCTTTCTTTTTTCCCTTTTCCTGATATTTTATGTCTGTTTTCTTAACCTTATTATAATGTCCTTTGCTGCAAACTATGTCAAATCCTTTGTAAAAAGTGGTAGAGTTAAAAAATATCCATATCGTATGCATATATAAAAATATATCAATATAAATAAATAAATATATATATTTCTGCACAATTGTCCAAAAACTACTGAAGTACACATTATGGATACATAATAGATTTAGTTTGAATATTTAAAATATTTTATTGCTTATCCCAGCAGTCAAATTCTAGACTTCTCTGATTGTCAGTTGTTGAGGGTGAGAGGGAACTTACCCAGATTTCTCCCAGCATTTTCCAGACAAATTAAGGGGGTTGGGGAGCGAGAGAGAAGGAAAAGTAAAATCCATAATACTGAGTCCACACTGTAGAAAATGTACTCAAAAACAGATTGAAATTTTCCGTAAAAATTATGTAATATTCTTAGAATAGAGGACGTTGCCTTTCAGGGCAGAGTCTCCTTTCACTTGGTACTTGTGTTCTCAGTCTTTCAACCCCGGTAATGTTACGTATATGCTCTGTGACCTGTTCTGCTTTTCCCACGTAGTGTCTAGGAATCATCTAACTGAAATCTTCCATGTTCTCATTTAAGCCAATTCTTTGTGGCTTTGGCCTCTGAGGACATGTAGAACAACTGTCTAATTTCCATGCAGTGTTATTTCATAAAAATGAAGATAATTGGTACACCCGCTCCTCTTTCCCTATCCCACTCTTTTTCAGAATAAATTTGAATGAAAGATATTGGATTCTTTGATGTCATCGTAGGGAAATAAACACCAACTAAAAGTGGTGGGACTTGCAGGACCTTGAGAAATCACCAAGTTTTTTCCCCTTAATCCACACAATTTATGACACAAGAGAATATCACCTACTATTAAAAAAAGTCAATTTAATGTTTAGTGATCATTTTTATAGTAATAATTTATTTAAAACTTTTGCAACAGGACTCCCTACTCACCCCCACAAACTAACCAAACCTCAATGCTTTATGCTTCAACATGAGCCTTTGAGACGAAAAGAAGCATAATTTACATAACTGAATTCACAGTGGAAACAGAAAGAAGCAGAATTTACATAACTGAATTCACCTGACAACTCTTATTAAGCGTCTTTAGATTTTTTCTATCTTCTGTTTTTTATAGCCTGATCCTTTAAACCTTTTCTGCAGATATTATTTTCCAACCAGTAAACCATGTTTGTAGTTTGCCTGTGAATCATTTCCAAATTGTTCACATGATTCCTTTGCTCTGCCTCTAAAACAAGACACTGTACTATAAGCATCAAGCCAGTGTGGTAAATAATGAAACTATCTTCACACACATTCGATTCTCTTTCTATTACTCAGTTTTCTTCTGGACTTGGTTTTATGAAAATGCTACTTTATTTCAATTTTTTTTGTGTGTTCCAATCAACTTAAGATCACAAATAATCACCCTCCAGACTTAGTAACCATCATCTAGCATCAAGAGGGGAGAAATTATATTTTTTTGCTAATCATTATACCCACAGTCTATGACACACAAAAGACATTTAATACTTGTAAACTGATAGAATGGGTGAAATGTTATGCAGAATTTCATGATTTGCAATAAAATATTTTAAACAGCATTTAATTTAATTTTCAAAGATGTTTGTAAGATTGTTATTTCGATCCGTGGGAACTGGAATCCAAGATAATGTCATATGCTGCCCCTGACCAAGAAGCAGCGGAGCCAGTTCTGTACCTGCCGGGCTGTTGGGTGCAGAGGCAGCACTGTCACTTGGAAGGTGGGATAGTCTCGAGCTGCAGAACAGGCAGCTCACGCTGAGTTTCACTGAGCAACAGACCAGCTGAGATCAACGGGATTTCAGAATATGGTACGAAACCTTAAGCAAAATTATTTTCTTGCGTCTGTTGGTTTCTTGGAATAAACCGCTATCTCTGAGCCTCAGTTTTCTCATTTGCGTAATGATAATTGTGATACCTGCATCCCAGAGCTGATGTCATGAGCAAAAGGATACAGAGAGCATGAGTCAGAATTGCTCTGTAGACTGCAAAGTGGAGTGCCCGTTCAGGGTGGTGGTAGTGATGTCGTTGCACCACTTAGAATGTGGCCCAGAGAAATGAGGCTCAGGGTTTCCCAGAGAAATTCTCCTCTTGCTGACAGGAGATGCTTGATAACTAATCAACAAATATGACCTAAACTATATTTTCCATTTAAAAAATCTTTCTATGTTTGACCCCTCTGTCTTACAGGCTATCACTTTCATCACCAAAATGCATAAACATTCCCCACCCTGAACTAATCATCCCTATTAATTAAAGCGAGAAAACAAAAAAAACTTGGATTACTTTAGGTGAGGTATGTGTCAAGCCATGGACTTTTAAATATAAATACCATATTTAGTGGGCATTTGCTAAAGCTGGTGCATTCAATGTTGTTTGTTTCTAGGCATATTTGAAGGTGTGAATTATTATCTGTAAATTCCTAATAGTTTAGGTCTTTTTGCTATGCGGACATCTCAGTGTAGGGGCAGCACTGTGGAAATTAATTCTGAGATTCATTACCTAGTGACAAGAAGACTCGTGGAGTTTGGTGGAGGCCTTAATTATTGTTGGCAGGGAAATTCAACCTATTGAGTTTGGGAGCATCTTTAAAAGTGTTGCTTGGTTTTGTAATATATGCTGATGGCTGTTGATGCCGTGCTTTATGTTTTTTAGCTAAATTTTTAATGTTTGCATTTGTACCTTCAGGCAATTTAATTCTGATATACAGGGTCTGGCAGAAGTAAGGCCTGCTTGAATGTGGTTGGTAGGGTAATAATATGAGTGTAATAATTTATAGTTTTAATTTGAACATGTCACCTAAAATGTCATATAGTGTGCTTGAGTGTGATATTGTTATGTTACAGAATTATATGCTTAGGATTTTGTAATAAAAGATTTTGTAATAAAGGGGGCATTATTTGTGCCAGACCCTGTATGTAAATTGATGTGTAAAAAAAGACACAAAAGTAAAATAATATATAAACAAATGAACCCCTTTCCAAATGAAACCCAAATGAAAATAACAACAAACTAGAATTTTAATATGACTTTTTAATGCTAATCTGAAGAGTAACGTTTTCCCCTCCTTGGGGTTATTTATTTACTTATTTTTAACATTAGGGATCGATTTCTTTAAAAGTTTATATTCTCCAGTCATCTTGAAATCGCTGACTAGCAAGCCACTATCCCTTACTGAGTCGCGTCTCTCAGTTGTGTTGGAGTAGAGGAGACATTTGAGAACAAATGATTTAAGGTAAAGATGAGGGTACTATTTTATCAAATGCTATCTGTTTTCCAGGATGCCAGAGGGAGAGAGAAAAAAAGGTAGAATAATATTGTTAAAGAAGTGTAGCTTTAGGTAGAATATAGTACATTTAAAAAATGTAACTAAGGAAAACTGAGGACATTATGCTACATGACATAAGTCAAACAAAGAAAGACAAATGCATCCATGATCTCACATACCTGTAGAATCTAAAAACCAAACCAACCAGCCCCTCCATAAAAAAAGCTGCTCTGGAGCTCAGGATATAGAGGACAGATCGGTGGATGGAGGGTGGCTGAGAGGATGACGGGGACCAAAAGGTACAAGCTTCCAGGCATAATGGATGAGTTGTGGGGGTACAGTGTACAGCAAGGTGGCTATAGCTGATAATGCCATATTGCATGTTTGAAAGTTGCTAAGAGAGTAGTTCCTAAAAGTTCTTATAACAAGAAAATAAAGTTTCATAGCCATGCATGGTGTGGATGTTTCCTGGATTTCCTGTGGCAACGACTTCACAGGGTACACACATAGAATTATATTTTGTCCACCTGCAACTAGTACAAACTTGCACCTCAATTATACCTTAATAAAAACAAATCTTTGTCTGTAAAAGTATTATTAATATTTTTAGTAAGAAGCTCTATTTCAAACTTCTAAGCTTCTAAATATTGTGGACATTTCAATGATCAGGATAAAATTTTCTTCCAAATGATCTTGATCTTTAAAAAAATCTTGTTTAAGCAAAGCAGTGGTTAAAACAATGTAGAGCAGTTAGAAAAACTTACAAGATATTTGGAAGTATTTAGTTATAAAAAGAACAAGAAAATGGCAATGTGTGTAAGATCAGCATTATTTAGACTTTTAAATAATAAGATAGTACCTTTAGAAAGTGATACAGAGTAACTTTGTATATAACAAGATGTTACATTATGGCAAATAATAGTAATATATACATATATTACATATGTTATATGTGTATGTTTACTTATTCTGTGTTTTCTAAAAGAATTCATTAAAGTCTAAACAATTTAAATAAACTCTTAGTGATTCCACAAATAAAGGAACTAAATGGTTTATTAAACCTTAAAAAATATTATCTACCTTAGAAACAAACTGCACAACTTCAACTGAAATGTGCGAACTCAGAAAATGTGGATGGCCCTTCACAGTATTTTGATGAGCAGAATCTTTACTCGAGGTTCAGCAAAGCATGATATTGCTCCACTTTTGGCTCACAGCTCTAAACAGTCTGCAACAGTGTTGGCTGCGACCCAAGAATTTTCACTGAACTGCCAGTTCATGTGTGAGAGGTCCTTATGTTTGCCCTTTAAAGCCCCTGGGATTTAGAGAAAGACAGAGAAAGCCTGACTTAATCACCAGGCCTGTAGCAGGCCACACATTAGAGATGCAGGACCTTTCTCTGCAGCTGTTACGTGCACAGTTTCTTCTGAGATGCCTAGGTTCCCAGAGGTGTTTTCTTCAGGATAAGCTAGTTTGGGTCTCACTGAGCACTTATTGTCCTTTTCCTCAAGGATCTTCTTCAACTTAAAGAAAACACTTCTGCTCAGCTGCTAATCTGCTTCCCCTCATTACCTCATATCATGCAAAAAAGTTCATAGAATTCTTTGACCAAATTTTGCTCACGTTGATAAAATCTTCAGTAATAGCTGAGTGCCGGCTTTCTCATGAGTCGTATTTCTTCTGAGGGTCATGAGTTCCTCAACTAGTCACACACACATGCGAATCATGTCTTCAACATTCACTGGAGTTCTATCCATCACTCGGTGAATGCGTTTTTCACTATTGGAACGCTCACCGATGGTTGATTCCAATGCCTAGGACGCCTCTTGGGACGTCCCAATCTACACTCTGTCTTTTAAATTTACTTTAAACTTCTATTTTCAGATAATAATCACCTTCTAAGAATTTACATTTTATTCTATTCTATGTGTTAGCTGTTAAACTTTCCCTGATGGCCAGTTTATAAAAAAGAAGTGAAGCTCAAATGGGCTGATCACTAATAAGCATTGCTATACTTGCAATAAGCAACAAAATCAGACACTGAGATGGAGATCTAGTCCTATTTGCTATCCAAATAGCTCACTGTTGCCTACCAGATATCAGATTCCTGCTTCTGCCGAAACACGAATGATAGCACATTCTGCCTCTAT
This sequence comes from Carollia perspicillata, assembly GCA_004027735.1. Lineage (NCBI taxonomy): Eukaryota > Metazoa > Chordata > Mammalia > Chiroptera > Phyllostomidae > Carollia > Carollia perspicillata. The sequence goes on along the minus strand of PVKM010000462.1, from coordinate 80,567 downwards.
AGACCAGGTTGTAAACTGCTGAATATGCCACGAAAGATAAACTTTGGTTGGCTCAGTTCCAGATGTTATAACTGTTCTGTAGAATGACGAAATTGTGTTTAAAACTTTTTACACAATTTCACTCAATTGTTGATTTAAATTACTAATTCTGGACATTAAATTCCAGTGTGCAGTGAAGGAAATACCTGAGTTATAGATGCCTTCGGCCTGTGCATAACTAAATCTGACTTTTCTTAAGTTTTGTGTTTTATTTAAGACTGGAAGCAGCTAGAAGAGGAAAAAAAATATATGATCTTTATGTAATTAAGTGAGGTGTATTTTTTCTACCTGCATTCATCCCATAGAAACATGATAAATAATCATTCTGTGATAATGATCTGTGAGTTGGAGAGTAACACCCTTAGAAATGCATTTTCCAGCTCTCTAACTGGCAACTGGTAACATATGGCTTTGTGATAATCTTTTGAATGGTCATCATTTAACTTCTATCAATTTATCTTATTTTCCAAATAATTCACTTATCCACATTGTTTATACTACTAAGCCATTGCATTTTTTGTATAAATATATAATTAAACTTTGATCTCAATCTTAAATGAAATTGCTTCAGCACATTTTTTTCAAACCTTGACTTAAACTTTTTATTGACAATATCAATAAAAGATTATATTCTCATTTGGATTAAGTGCTCAGTACTTTTTGATGGGTGTGTTTCTGGTTATATTTATAGGAGTACTGTGAAAGGCATAAAACATTTAATATAGTAGTATACATACTTAATTTTACAACATTTAAATGCCTACCCACATTTAGTGACTCATTTAATGGAGGGGTTTTAGGTGAACCTTGGCTCATGAATAGTTTTTGCTTGAACAGCACCTGATATACCTCCTTTTATTTGATTTTTACATGGTGTATATCTTTTAAAATGAAATATCCAATATGAATATAAATTTTGTCCAACATCTAAATTGAGTTAATTCATTACAGTGCAATAAATCCTCAAATATGAAAAGGGTAATTCATTTAAAAATGATTGCTGCCTTCTCTGCTTTTTAGGTTTAAAGCTGAAAGGGGTAAGCTCAAGTTCTACTCATAAATGTGCCTTTTTTTGATGTGCCTCATACACTTATCTGCACCTCAGATCCTTTTACTGTCTACAGAAAATGTATTGACACCACCAAATGTTAGAATTCCAGTTACTTGGAAAGTCTATGTGTGTTGATAGTTTATAAACACCACTTGCACTTTGCTTAAAGGCTCATGATATATGTGTTTTTTTCTTTCCAAACCTAATTTATAGAAAGGCATGGCAGCCTGATTTCTCTGGTAATCATTTAGGGGTATTGCATTTAAATGTAAATCAGAAAGCAACTGGTTAGTCTCCTGAAGTTGTAGTACTACCATTCATCTGTGAATGAGAAGATTTGGGAGTTTTTGTTCCCTCCATAGACTTAATCTAACATTTCCAGTGTATCATCATCTTCATTATATATTGTTTGTGTGTTGTTGAGGGAACAAAATTTCTGAGGCTGAAAATAAGGGAGAATAGCAGGGATGTGGCCCCAACTCAGGCATGTGCCCTGACTGGAAATCCAACTGGTGACCCTTTGATTTCTAGGTCAGCACTCAACCACTGAGCCACACCTGCTAGGGTGATAGCAACTAATTTAAAAACAACAGACAACTTTGTATGATGCAGTTAAAACATACCTTCTACCTGGATTAAGCCTGCAGCTTTCAGTTTCCAGTCTCTGCAATGATTCTGGATTGGCAGCTAAGAGAATATTAATGTCTGCAGAGGAAGTGATAAAAGTAGTCTGGAATGTCACTCAAAATGTGTCAGAAGTTTGGGATGTATTTTTGTGGACAGACCAGAGAAATGATTGGAAGCAGACAGGGCCGTGAAGTACAAGGCAGAAAATGGTTTGAAGAGCATAGATCGGGCTGATAAGATGGAGGGATCGTCTAACTGAGGGAGGTTGTCATTAAAGTCTACCTCATCATTGCTGTCCTTGTATTGGGGCCACACTCCATGCAATAAACTCTTTACTAATTTTATATTTAAGTTTACCGTAAAGCACTTGGCATTATTTCAGTTCTGAAAATGATATTCTGAAAAAGGTGTTATTATTATTATTATTATTATTATTATTATTATTATTACACCTATTTTATAGACAAATCTTAAAACAAGTGAATGGCAAAAGGCAAGTTTTCCTGGTTACCAAAGTCTCTTCCTCTAGAGATGCCACATGGAGCTAAAGAAGAGGGTCTAGAAATGTGCAGTTCCAGCTTTCTACATACCTGTTTTTTAAAATTACAGTTTTTATTTTAAGATCATTGTAGGTTCACATGCAGTTGTAAGAAATCATGGGGAGATCCTGTGCGTGCTCTACCCATTTTCCCCTAATGGTAGCATCTTATGAAAGTGCAGTAGCACATCACACCAGGATATTGATATTGAAATGCAGGGAAGTTATAGCCCATACAAGTCCTGTACATATTTTAGATGTACACCCAAGTGTTTACATATTTTTGGTGTGGACATAAGTGATTTTATTTGAGAATTTTTCTCTATGTGTTTATTACTAGGGTATTAAAATAGAATTTATTTTTTGTGTGTTTATCCTGTATTCTGTGATCTTGATGAGCTCACTTATTTGTCTTTGGATTTTTTTTGTAGATTCCTAGAGGTTTTCTTTTTTTACTGTAGACAATTATGCTATTGGCAATTAAGGACAATTGGCTTTTTCTTTACCGATCTCAGTGCCTTTACTATCTTTTCTTGCCTTATTGAACTAGATAGAATTTGCAGCATTTGTTGAGTAAGACTTGTGGGAGCGGACATACTTCACTCCTGGTATCAGGGAAAAAACATTCAGTGTTTAAGTATAATGTCAGCTTTAGTTTTTGTTTTGTTTTGTTTTCTTTATATAGATGCTTTTTATCAAGTTAAGGAAATTTTTCTTTTCTTGGCAGTTTTTATTATGAATGGGTGAAGAATTTTGTCAAATGTTTTTCCTGCATTGATTGATATTGATATGATCTTGTGGTTTTTCTTAATAGGGTGCTAGCAGTGATTGAGTTTTGAATATTGAACAAGTCCTGCATCTCTGGAAGAAATTGCACTTGATAATGATATATACTTCTTTTTTATAGCTTGTTGAATTCTATTTGCTAATATTTTGTTAAGGATTTTTGCATCTATATCCATGGGGAAAATTGGTTTGTAGTTTTCTTTACTGTCTTTCTCTGGGTTTGTATCACAATAATACTGTCATCATACAGTGGTATGGGAAATGTTAGCCCTTCTATTTTCTGGGACAGATTGTGTACCACTGGCATTACTTCTTTAAACATTTAGTAGAATTCTTTAGTGACACCATTTGGTCCTAGAATTGTGTGTGTGTGTGTGTGTGTGTGTGTGTGTGTGTGTTTAAATTTTGAGTGCAATTTCCTTAACAGTTATAAGGTAATTTATTTTATCTATTTCTATTTGGGTGGGTTGTGATAATTTATAATTTTCAAAGAAATGGTCCATCTTGTCTAAGTTTTCAAGTTTATGTTTATAGAGGTGTTTGTAATATTCTGTTGATATGTTTAGGGTCTGTAGTGATATTCCCTATTTCATTACTGATGTTGACAATTTATGTTCTTTCTCTTCTTTTCTTTGTTTTGCTAGAGGTTTACCAATTTTATTGATTTTTTCCAAAGAACTAGCTCTTTGTTTTATTGATTTTCTGTAACATGTTGCTTTCAATTTCATTGACTTCTGTTCTTATTTTTATTATTTTCCTCAGCTGGCTTTGAGTCTATTTTGCTCTCTTTTTATAGGTTCAAGTGGGAGTTTAGATTATTGACTTGAGGATTTCTCCATATATATATATATATATATGCATGCTACTAATTTTCCTCTCAGTACTGTTTTAGCAGTGTTGCAGAAATTTTCAAATGTATTTTTATTTAGGCCAATGTATATTTTAGTTTCCCTTGAGATTTCCTCTTTGAACCATAGATTTTGAGATGTATGTTCTTTAGTTTTCAAATGTGTATAATTTTTCTATTATGCCTTGGTTATTGATTTCTAGTTTGATTCCGTGGTTGCAGAGCATACTTTGTGTGCTGTCAATTCCATTTGGACATGATGTATAATTCCTTTTATATATTGCTAGATTCCGTTTACTGATATTTTCTCTAGGATTTTTATATTCATATTCATAAAATATATTGGTCTGTACTTATTTTCTTTCTACCTGGTAGTAACACCCATTAATGCACACCAATGGTAGCATATTCCAGACCTTGAGAGTATTTATTTGCCTTGTAACTTTATATCGTCTTGTATGGTTTGCTTGACTAATGGCCCCTCCCCTACAAGCACCTACACACTCAGTAAGAGTCAGGGACTTTCTCAGTTTTTGTTAGCTGGGTAATACTGGCCTCATGGGACCAGTTAGGACATGTTCTTTACTCTAATATTTTTTGAAACAGTTTGTAAAAAAATGAATGAATTCTTCTTTAAATATGCGATAAAATTCAAAATAAAACCATTTGGGTCTGAGATTTTTCTTTGAGATTAAGTTTTTGATTACTAATTCAATCTCTTTATTTGTTATAGGTCTATGTGGATTGTATATATCTTCTTGGGTCAGTTTCAGTAACTGTGTCTATTTTGGGATTTGAACATTTCACCTAAATTGTCTCATTTGCTGGAATACAGTTGCTATACTATTTCTTTATAGCACCTTTTATTTCTGTAAGGTTGGTATTAATGTCCTCTCTTTCATTTCTAATTCTAGCAATTTGAGTCATCTCTTTACTTTGGTCAATTTAGTTAATTTTTGTTAATTTTCTTAATTTTTTAAAAGAACAAACTTTGTTTTAAACAATATTTTCTATTGTTTTTCACTCTCTATTTCATTAATTTCCATACTATCTGTATTATTTCCTTCTTTTTTCTGCTTAGTTTAGGTATATTTGTATCTTTTTCTAGTATCTCTAGATGGAAGGTTAGGTTATTGATTTGACAGCTTCTCAAATATAGTAGGCATATACAACTATAAATTTCTCTCTAAGTACTGTTTAGCTCCATTCCATAAAATTTGTTATGCTTATATTGATTTTCATTCATTTCACAATATTTTATAATCTCTTCCCCGCTTTTTTACCCATGGGTTATTTAGGATTATGTTACTTAATTTCTACATACTTGTGAGATTTCCAAATATCTTTCTGCTATTGCTTTCTAATTTTGTTCTATTGTGGCAGGAGTTCATACTTTATGTGACTTCTGTCTTTTTAAATTTATTAAGGTTTATTTTGTGGCCTAGTAAATGATCTGTCCTGGAGAATGTTGCAGGTGTACTTGATAAGAATTTATATTCTGCTTTATTAACTTTATGTGACTGCTATAAGAAATTACCATATACTTTGTGGCTTAAAGCAAGAGAAATTTATATTTCCTTATAATTATGGAGGCCAGAAGTCGAAGGCAGTTCTACTGGGCTGAGCTGTAGGTATTGGCAGTTTCGGGCTCCCTCTGGGGACGCTAGGGAGAATCGTTCCTGGACACTCTGCCCCTGGTTGCGTCCTGGGTTTGTGACTGCCTCACTCCAACACCTGCCACTGTGGTCACATTCAGATTTGGAAATGTCTATCATTCTGCCTCCTACTTCCCTGAATCTTTCCTTTGTCCCTCACATTCTGAAGCCGTCTAAGTTTTTTTTTTTTTATTTCAGTTTTTATATTTTTCAGTTTTAAAATTTCCTTCTGATCTTTTTATCTTCTATATCTTTGCTGAGATTATTTTCATTTGTTTTAAGCATGTTTTTAATTGCTTGTTGAAGCATTTTCGTGAAGACTACTTTAAACTCTTTGTTATTTAATATCTTTGTCTCAGTGTTGGTATCTGTTGATTGTCTTTTATTTCTCATTCAGTTTGACATCTTTCCGTTTCTCACAGGCCACAGTTTTTGCTGCAGAGTTTGGTGCTACAGTAGAGTGGTTATTATCTAAAAGTTTCGTCTTGCTTGACTGCCCCTTTCTTGGTCACTTTCCTAAAGAGAGCAGGCCTTTGTTGTGCTTTTTGGTCCGCATCTGTTTGCATTTCTAAGTTTCCAGCTTCTTCACCTTCAAGTCTGGTACCAATGAGGCAAAAAAGAACCAAATACATTGCTACTGCATTGTTCCGTGGGTCCCAAAGCCCCTCGGGGTCTGCCATTTTCCCTCTCTCGGTCTTGCATTTGTTATCTATATCTAAAGTGTCCAGGGTTTTCAGTTGTGCGTAGCAGCAGGAATAGGGAAAAGTGCAGCTACTTCATCTTGCCAGAAATGGGAGTCCTGTATACTTATTTAAACTTTTAATTGTTTACTTTTTCTCTTTATAATAAAAAAATTTAAATATATGTTCAAAAAAGGAGAAGACAGCGTAATGAACTGTGTTGTATCACACTACTTAAACAATGATCAATATTCTTTTTGATTAAACTTTTTTCTTCTTAAGATACTTTTGGGGGGAGGTTAGAATAATATAAATCAAATTTTATTCAACACTAATTTAAGTTTTATATGACAGTTTTTGTCTCTTCATTAATTGTTACTAATATTGCTTTACACGAAGATACATTTCTTTTTTTTTCTTGAGATGTTGTATATATTATTAATTAAAACTGATTACACACACATATATAATATTCTGAGTTACTAAACTGCAGCCTTATATGCTTATTGGACATGACATGATGAGACTTTTGGTAACTTCAAATAAATGTAATTAATTAAATGTTTAATATTTAAAATGCAGAAATGAGCATTTTTCCATTATTTATATGACTAAGCACATTGGTTTGGGGAATGCTTTAATGCAGAATTATGGCCTTGCATTTATAAATTATCTACCTATCCCTGTATGCTAGACTTTAAAGATGATAGTGAAATTAAAAAAAAATGCCCAACTAACAAAATTTGGAGGCAACTATTATCAGTATTAAGTAATTTTGGTAAGTTGCTAATTTATTGTAAGAAGCACAATTTAGTTTTTAGAATCTGAAATGCAAAAAGCTGATTCAACAAAAGCCCAACACTCTGAAGAGTGATGACTATGAAACATAGTCTCTTTTGCGACTGATCTCACTGAAGGGACCTGGTATAGACTCAAAACCCTGCACTGTTTTCCCTTTTTCCAGAAGAGAAAATACTAAGCAGTTTAGTCCAAAAATAAGTAAAAACGTACTATGTAGTTTGATGACATAACCCTTTAGTGATAGTAAACTCTAAGGGTATAAAGCAGCCTATCCAAACTGAGTTTAAAATCGCCATTGGTGTCTGAACACTATTTATTCCCTCAGTGATGTGAGCTCTGTGTGTGTGCCAAGAGTTGTGAAGCCAGAATTTTGAAAGCGTTAACACACATTACTCTAGTCTTCTGCCGTGAAGGTTTTTCATCTAAGAATGCAAATACAGAAGAGTTGCGGGATTTAATGGAGAGCTAATATAACCTCTACCTACTCCTGCTTTCTTGCTTGTTCTTGCCTTTCTTAACATGATACATTGTAGAAGATTAAAGGTGCAGATTAAAAACAATCTGTAGTTGAAATGCTAAAAAATAAGTTTATTGGGTTCTCTTAGTATAAGCTTCTTGAAACGACTCAAGGTTTTCTCTCCCCCCTGCTATTCTGTAGAAATCTATCGCTTTATTAGTAGCTTTTAGTTCTTGGAGTTATTTCTTTAAGTTAGTTATTCCTGCTTCTGTTTCCTGATAGTTCTCTGTGTTATGTCCGTGTTCTGTAGTTCTGGCTCATTACGTAAGAGATGTTCATTTCCCTAGTGAGATCCGTAAGCACTCTGGAGGTTAGGGGCTATGCTACTTATTGTCTCCATAGTCACAGCACAGTGATGGCATGCAATGGGCTTTCAGTCACACCCAGCTTTTACATCTGAGATAGGATGATTTGAATGGAACAAGAGGTAGGACTTGTGGTCCCTGGGATGGGTGGGAGGGGTGGAGAGTGCAATAAAAGAAGGAAAGGAAGGAGGTTGGAAAGATTAGATATGGAGTTGATGCTTGAAAAAATTGATCTAAATCAGTGTCTGCATTCATGAATTTTGGCTTTCAATAATGCTTCTTTCATCTCCAAACAAAACAGAGCACACAAAATATCCTAAAGAATTTTTTTCAATTACTTTTTCATTGTCAACAGTAGTTCTCTTCCAGCTGGCCACCTGATTTGAAAATGGTGGCTAGATCATAGATTAAATGTGAGTTGAAGTCAACCTCCTAGAGTCTCATCCTGTAGAATAAATGCCAGAGTCTTTCTGAGGTGTCTCTTTCTTCTTTCTAAGATTTCCACTCTTGCTATTTTCTGTCTTCTGAGCAGGGGTTCTATAGATTTCTTGTTTCTCTCCTCTCCCCAATTGTAGCATCCAGAGCACAGCAGAGAGACAGCGCCTATAGCTATTTAAGTAGTGGCCAAATCCAGCTTTTGACCTGATTAAGGAAGTATATTAATATACTTGATAAGAGAATGGAGCCATATTTTTCTTTAACCTCTATAATTATTAGCTAAAGTAAATCAGTTTTGCCTTTCATCCTTTCTATTTTAAATTTTCTATTAAATCTCAAGTGGAACAAACCTCCTGTGGTTTTGTGGGACTTTGAAATTAAGCTTAAAGGAAAAAAATTAAAGAAATATTGTATGGAAACTTATTCATCTTCATTTTAGAAGAAGCCTCAGATGACTTGCCTGTTTCAACAGGATTTTCTTTCAATATTATCCTGCTCACAAGGGCTAACAAAATCTTCTCTAGTATCCCAAAGTGACTGAACCATATGTGACCAAGGGACAGCTATGTGCCATGGGAAGCATTTATTGAATGTTAGAACATTCCAGGAACAATGAATGGTTGGTGGCACTGGGGAGACAAATATGAACATGTCCCATATTCTATCCTTAAAGATCTCACAGCATAGTCAGGAAAACTATGCCAAAAAACAAGTGCCAGAATAATGGAAGGGGGGTAAATTAAAGTAGAACTGTAGCAGGAGGAGCTATTGCTTTTTCTGATGTAGATTGCAGGAAATCAGGGCATACTTCACAGTCTTATATCACATTAGAACTAGACAATAAAGAGCATGGATGACAATGATTCCATCAGAAGTACCTTGGAGGTCTGGAGAGGGCAATGATTGCTGATGTAGCCTGAAGGGTTTGTGAGGAATCTTCTTGGAGATATAAGCACCCAGAACTGATGTCTCACACCCACTTTTCATCTCCAGCAGTTGATTTTAGGTCCCCAGAGCCCACCACTGTGTGGTTTCAGTTGGAAACCCCCTTGAACTAGTGTACTTCCCATTGAACTATTCCCCACAGCCTAGATCATTGTATTACAACTATGCCACATAGGGGACATTAGAAAACATGAGCTGGAGCTCAATTTTCTCTTCTCTGGTTCTGGACAGTTCTGCCATTGACTTGGGATAGCAAGCAGGCAAAAATTATTTTGAGTGAAGTGATATACTGCAAATGTAACAATGACATGTTCTTATATTGAAGAAGTACTTTTAGGATTCACAAAAAGGTAAATGTAAACAATAATATTTATATATTATAATATGTAATAGTATAATAAATAGCATTTATTTATAGTATAATAAAAGTAACATTTTATATCAAAGTAAAATCTCTTTTTTCCCCTGTTAATAAGCTCACCTAGCATAATGCTTAACACAAACTATTCTGCAAGAAATATTACAGAGTAGCTAGCTTGAATGTTCTGCTTTTGGCTAATAGTGTGAAAGCTTCTATTCTTGAGTAAATCTAAAGAGCTGTGATTTTGGTGTAGGAGAGAAAAGAGTTAAGGTTCTAGCTTCAAAAACCTTAGATATCTACTTTAACCAAGTGATCAGTTTAGCAATAACTAGTTATAATACAGGTGAACAACATGAACCCCTGACATGATGCACTGAACAGAATACACTTTCCCTTCTGTGATAGCCTTGCCAAAATTCACAACTTCAAAAATGCCTAGGTCATAAAAGACAAGAAAGACCGAGGAATAATTGCAGATTGGAGGAGCCTAAGGGGGAAAAACAATAAATGCAAAGGGGGCTTCTGGGTGGGGTCTGAGAACAGACGAAGGGCATTCTTGGAAACTAGTGACACAGGAATAAATTCTGTTCTTTAGTTAATATTCCTGTAATCAGTCGTGGTACTATGGCTGCATAAGATGCTAACATTAGGGGAAGTTAGGTTGAGAATACACGGAACTCTTTGTATGATTCTTGCAACTTAAAAAAAAAAGTCTAATATTAGAATAGTTAAGAAAACTCATACCGTGTAAATTCCATCCAAAGATATAACTGGGAATAAGAAAGATATTTATTATTTGTAGTATTCACCATATGAAGATTGTCAGTGGTCATTTTAAGTTTTAGAGGTCTTTGTGTGAATACTGACACTATAAAGTTTTAATGTGTTTTTAAAAAGCGTTATTGATATGTACTCAGAAAGTTGTTTTTGCATGGTTTTCGGTTGGAGTTCTCACTCTTTAAGCTGTACTTTCTGGATATTGTCCTAAGTATTGATAACTATGTTTATAGTAGACTATAGTACAGATAGTATTAATTTTTTTTGGTGTATGAACAAATAAGGTGATTTTTGAATATTTACACACATAAAAGTGACTGCCAGTACTTGAAAATGCTGTATTATTCATTTGCTTCCCTCCTTGAAAAATTCTTTGAAAAATTCTACCCTTCTTTTGAGCCTCCAAATCACAGTATTCCTGTTTTCTCTACTGCCCTCTAGAGGTAGACTAGAGAAAACTGGAGTCATGAACCCCTAAATGAGTAGTTCAGAGGAAAACAATAAATAAAAAATTAAAATTTGTGAATTTGGTGGATATAAATATGAACCTTTTGGATATATATATTTTCACCAACTATTGTAGTCTCAATTTTTATCTAGAATTACCAGCATGTAGTTTTGAGATCTATTGTTTATTTTGGAGCAAGTAGAGTGCTCGGGGCATAATAGATTCTCTATTCACGAAGGAGATGTTATCAACAAAAGCCTTCCACATCAATCTTTTGTCTGGGACCCTTTTTCCTTCATCACACACAGCTCCTTCAGACTCTTTGTTCCCTTTTCTACTATTAAAACCTGCTTTGTTAGTTAGCTCCTTTTCAGAAATAAATGATGGTGAGGAATTAACATGTTACTTTATATATTTCTACTTTTGGGGGGGAAAAATAAGCACACATGTCCTAGTAATCATGGATTTTTCTTCATTTGTTCACTTCTTCATCTCTACACTCTTCTCTGGAGTCCAGGTAGTAGAGTTTCCTATTTGCATAGAATATTTTAATTTGTTAATTTTAAAAACCCTGAGACGTTTGTTTGCTGTTATTTTTACATTGCACTTTTATAAGCACTACTGACAATTTATCTAGTAGAAATATAGACTAAAATGTAATTTTTAAGTCATATGCCAATAAGGTGCAAATTTTAATTCATGACTGAAACAGAAGTTTTCTGAGATTTATTTATTCTGGGAATACACACAAGAAGTGTACATGGAGTAGGGAGAGTTTGGAACTGAGGACTTTTTTAGACAAGAAGTTAACTGAGGCTAACTAGACTGCTAATTAGTTGACTATTAACATAAAATAGATTCGCAATATTATTTCAAACTTATTATTAATATTATTATTATCATTCTTGTTTTTCCATTGTCATTGCAAAACCCATCCCAATGGGGAGCTGGATGGTTTCAATAGCTAATGACTGAACTTTTCACCTCAGGCCTTGGTTCACATTGAGCTGTGGTTTTAAGTGATTGACAGCCATTTCATAGTAACCTGCAATGAATTGGGGGTCAAAATCATCCAAATGATGGAGAGAAAATGCCCCCATTAGAAAAAAATAAAGACAGACATAAACTAACCAGTGTAGTTGAAACTAATTGGCCTCCTTATTGGCAAAGGATTGAACAGGCACAGGGACTGAATTAATCTCTTGAATTTGGTGGCAGATCCTTGCAGGTTGAAATTGTGACTTGGCAGGTTAGTGTAAGGGGAGGCTATATCCCCCTCGAATGTGATACTTCTGTTCTGTGAATTTCCATTTTGTGGAGCTGTCAATCTGAGGCTTTTGTGAGCATGAAACTTTCTTTAGAAATAACACCACCAAAAAAAAATGAATGACCCCACCTCCTAAACTACCACATAAATCAGCTTGATTAGTAATCTCTATTAAGAGACATTGAGTTTTAAATAGGCTGGGTATTGTAGGTCCAGAATGAAGGACTTGGCAGGGCCCAATAGGGAAGTTTGAACATCTGCCCTACTGCTTCCTAGCACTTCTGTGAGTTTTAAGCCTATTCACAAATTGCCCACATTATAAAAGTGAAAATTGTGGTACACCACAAGCAGTTTTTCAAATAACACGAAGGATGACTATATAATATACGTGTTTATTAAAGGCATAGAAATCCCACAAAATATTTTATGTTAAGGAGAAAGGTAACAGTGACAGACATATATATTAGCCTACTAATATTAGCTTTCTTTTAGCATTTTTCTTTTCCTTAACAAGTCAAGTTTGAGCTTGGATTTTTATTCAAAGCTCTGTGAACCACAGCCACAGATGGGGTATTGCTGTGTCATTTCCATGGCCTTATACAGAATGTATGCAGCTGTCCCATACTCCCTTAATAGACCTTCAGCTTTTCAATGCATCTTCCACTGATGGCGTTTCTGTGGATAAACATCATTTCAGAATGAAACATGCCAGATGTCCTGCAGTGCACTTAGGTACAACAAGGAACTTAAAAAAAAATTGCATCTATATTATTTACTCATTTAGAGGGATGTGACTTCTGGGATATACATTGGAAATCCAAAATTTGCTGAATGACAAAGGAAATATTATAAACAGTTTCTAACTCATTTGTACCTTAGAATTCCCTGAAACATTTGATTTTTTGAGACCATAAAGAAACCAGTATTTTATATCCAGGTTTCCCATAATTTCTCCCCCTAGGAGGCATAACAATCAAAATCTCTGGTTACTACTGAATAGAAATAGTCTTTTTATTGAGGTTAAAAATTGCTAGATCAGGCATTTGGAATATATATATTTTATTTTTCCTTTAGTATAACTAATTTTAAGAATTATTCCCCCCAATATACTTGAGTTTTATATTCCCACCAAAAGAAAATATTATTTTCTATTTCCTTTTTCTGTTAAGGGATTAGGTGTGTATCCAGATGAAAATAAAATACTAGTGAGGAATAGTTGTCCTTTCTATCATATCAAATGCACTATACCACAAGCTCAAATAATAGATGGACTATTAATTGATATGATTTAACATTTTTTGCATATATACCACTTTCTTTCAAGACTATAAAATCCTTGACTGTGAGGACTATAGCTTCTGCATTGTTGCTGAGTACAATTGGAGATCCTAGTCGATGCCTGTTGCGTTGGTGACTACATTGATATGGAACAGGAACGAGGAGATTTGTGTTACATCTTACTATGAGATCCTTTTTTTCATGTAAAAGTGCATATAGATACATAATATTATGGAAAAGAGAGTGGAGTATAGACTTTACTTAATTATGTGACATTGCAAATTGTGGTAGCTTTATATATTCTTCAAAGTGTTTTTGCAAGCATTGTTTCATATTTTTTAAAAGTGAAGTTTCTGAGGCAGCCCAAATAATAGCTGATAACACTGAGACACAGACGCCCGGATGGTCCACTGCCAAGGGAGGCTGCTAGGCAATATTTTGAAGCTTTTTTTATAACTTCTAGGAATGACTTAAAAAAGAGATCTCATTAAACATTGTATAAACAAATTATCCATAGAGTGTTTATCCTAAGCAAAAAGAACAAAACAAAAAAAATCAATAAAAAGGAAAATGTCACTCAAGGGACACTGGCAGTTATTTAAAATCTGACTATGTACTTAATTCAAAAGGCGTGTTTCTTAAGGCTGTCTTCTGTGTGTGTACTCTAAGAAAAATAGCTGAGACATTCCATAATTTCTAAAATCATTGAAATATTTTGCGTATTGTCCATTGCCACTCCTCCTAACAGCAATGCTCTTCTTAATAACATATATACTGCATTTAGAAAATGAAATATGCTTACAGTTTATTTTGCTATGTAGTTTTTAAGAAAATACAGAACTGTGCATGTCGTTCTGTGTCTGACGTCTGCTGGGTGGTGTGGAGCTTGTCTCTCGGCGCTGCCGTGTGTTTGCAGCCATGCTGCCTCCGTCCGCCAGAGAGCAGAGCGGTCCAACACCCACATCTCTCAAGCTAGAAATAGATGGAGACAGTGACACAGTCAGATCCTTGGCCAAACAACGCGAATTGCAGTTCATTTAAAAGGTCAGCGCATATTTAAGTTTGCTTCATTACTGCCACCTTTATGCCTGAGATTTTCATTTTTTTTTAAAAAATCAGTTTATCCAGGTTCCTTTACACACAGAAAAATGAAAGTGCTGAGTCCTATTTTCATTTGGGGATATCAAGCTTTTTATCAAATTATAGAGGTGGCGTTTCAGAATATTTCATATCTGATCAAGACGAAAATCCAAAAATAATTTTCTCTTTATTCAAGAGTCTTTCAGGCAGGAGGCTTGCTCTGTATTTTTGCTTAATAATGTGCTCAAGTCAATCATTTTGAACTCAGAAAGAAAATAGACATTTAAAAGTAATCTATAATAAAAAAATTTAGAGCTCGATATTTTTATTTACATTTTCTAATGAAAGCACAATTCATACCCTTTTGATATATATTTTTTGCTCATCATATAGTAAAATAAGCTTACATGCTAAATTTTTATATTAAAGATGGTGAAAAAGAGGATAACCATAAAGCATTTATATTGTAGTTAAAAAGAAATAAATTGTTTACCTCTTAAAAACAAATAAAGATGAATTATTTTATTTTAAGTTAAATCTGTGTCCTTTCTAATTACTTAAAAAATCCAATATACATAGGAAGAATAGGATATGGTACATATATTAGGAATATATATGTGGCCAATGCATAATTAAAGATTCCAAATTATTTTGTTACATTAAAAAAGACTAATAATTTAAGTAATTAATTTTGGGAAGGATCTTTACATATTCTCTTTGAAAAAATAGAGTTATAGAAAAGAAAATAATTCTGAGATACGAAATTCAAGTCATAGAGAAAACTGACTTTCAAGACACTGTTGTTATAAAGCCCTTTATCTCAAAATGTGGAAAAAGTGACAAATGATTTTGCTAATCATTTGGAATGATACTGTCTGCTAGTGTAAAAAATGATTAACTCTATAACACAGTAAAAAGTTTTTCAAACTTAGAGATGTTATGACTATTTTAGATCATGGAATTTCATATTTTTCTTGTGATACATTTTAGGAAGTTAATTATTGCAGTACTTTAAAAAGATTTTAAAAGGAAATTCTTAAGACTAAAGGCCATCTAAAAGAAATACATATTGAGAATATACATATGCATATATATATTATTATATATAATTTGGTGGCAATTTTAACTACATTATTTTAATTTTGGCATTTATATATTTGTGAAGCTAATATTTAAAACACATTATATCTATTACTACCAAAAGAGGAGAAGCATGTCTATATTTTAAGTATAATAATCTTGGACTTATAAATAGACCTTATAAAAATATTTTCACTATTTAAATTTTTATGTGTATCATTAATACTTTATAACTTATTTAAAACCAAGTAAGAAATAAATGTAGCTTGAAATTCATTCTTCTCTTGTATTGAGACACGGACCACTCAATCTACTTCTGTAGGTTGGAATTGCTGCTTTCTCATTTGTTTTCAGAAGTAATACCCTACAGAAAGTATGCAAATGGCATCCAGAAAATATGGTAATTAGGTCTCAGAATAAAAATAAGGTACTAAAAGGTGAGAAAACTGGTAGGAAGGGATCTCAAGTCCCTTGGACCATTGCACTGTAACCTCCAACCTGAAAGATAGGATGAATCCATTTTTTTTTCCTTCTCAGTTTCTCGAAGTAAGGCAGTGCTGATTTTACTTGTTATAAACTACGTGACTTAAGTATAGATTCTTCATTTTTTTCTCAAATGTTATTTAAAGTAACAAAAAAAGAAATGTAGGTGTCTATTGGAGGTGATATTCATGCAATAAAGGAAGGAAAAATTATTGATTGCCCATTATTTGCTGAGCAGTATCCAGTCTCATTAACTTCCTCATCACCTGGGAGCTGGGTGGTGCTAGGCCCATTTTACAGATGAGGGACTTAAACATTTAAGAGTTTAGTAATTGCCTTAATTATTAGCCCAGATCATCTGACCCCAAACTCATTTTTTTCTCCTGGCTATATTTCAAATTCTGGACTAAGACAAAGATTCTTTGCTTAAAGTTGAACTTTCCTAGAGATTCATGGATTTGGATTGCCAGTGGATAAACCATGAGAAAGGGCCAGGATTAGCTGTGAGGTGAACGATAAGGCATGGCTGATTCTTATTTTTCAGTTTGTGGCCTACAGCTTAGTTAGTTATCTGCATTAAAAAACAACCCCCCAAAAAAAAGCCTTACACTGATTTGTTAATTTATTAATTATCAGGTATTTATTCCCAAACCATAGTTATTTGTACAAGATACTTAACCTGATTTTAGCAAATATTGCTGGTAAATTGGTTGCAAAAATGAAGATTTTTATATATGAAGAAATATAGCACATGCCATTTGGGGAGGAATAAAAACAGATGATTGTATGTGATATATAAGGCTGATAGCTTCATATGTCAGGAGAGTGTTAAGGGTAAAAATATAATTTACATTAACTTTTTTTTTTTCACCTGGGTCTAAAAAGTTTAGTGTACAAAAATGCTACGGAATCACCTTATTGTTAATTTTCAAAGATCCAAGGATCAAGATATCAGGTGAGAAGAAAAGTCAGATAACCCAGTTTTTCCATTCTTCATCATGGCCTCTACTTCCCTGCTGCCCAAACTCACTATGGATCTGAATTGAAATAATTAATTCAAAAGCAATATTGCAAAAAATCATATTCTTTTGTACAAATGAGAAATCAGGTTCCAATGATGGTTTACAGGTAGAAGTGATCATTAGTCTTTTCTTAGAATTTGAGTTAAGTTTACACATAAAGGTAGGTGATGTTTGGCCTTGCTTTAGAATTCAAGTTACTATTTTTTGAAAGCCTAATAGCCCTTTATTTAAACTCTATTTGCTGCAATACAGCAACCAAAGGATACCTTAACTGCTGCTCTGGACAGCTTCTTATCATTATATTCATTTGCTTATTAATAAGAAGGTGCTTAACAGCACAGCAGGAAAATTTAACTCTTCAAAAGGATATTTATGTGGAAGGCTAAATATATATATATATTTATATTTATATTTATATTTAAATGATCTGCAAACCTGTTATTCTCCTATCCTCAAAAATTTAATAATAAACCTCTTAGGCTTCAAGCCAAATTATTTAATATGTAAATAAAGATGAACAAAATTTTTCTTACATTATGGCGTTGTCTTTCACTGACTTCTAAGGATGTTAGCATTCAAGTTCCTGGGACTCACCTGCTCCGCACCTGCTATGATGGAAACTATGAGCCCTCCGGGGAGGTCTTGCAAGAAATCTGACACAACCAAGATGTTTTCAAAAATGTGTGCTTTTTGTTGGAAGTTGTGTATATCAAAGAACTTGCACTTTACGATGTAAATATTAGAAGGCATACTTTGAAAGTGCTAGTGTGTATTATGAGAGATTCCTTTAAAAAATCTGATTCATCAGAATCTTTAAATAGATGCAGAAGCAGGATCTGACTTACCCTTATTAGAATGGGGAATAACGGCCCTTTGCATAGATTCAGATGAAAAATTTGATAACGTCTAATTTTTCTCATATTCTTGAAATTTAAGAAGGGCCAATGTACAGTCTTCATGAATTTACTCAATAAGGCACTAGGAGAGGAAAAAGGATCTATTTTTAAAAGCAACATGAGAAACTGTTAGTTCTATTTTAGATTTTAATTTGTTTTTAGTGATTTAGACCCCTGCTATATTTCTATAGAATTGGTATTGATCAGTTCATTCGTTTCCAAGAGTTCTTACTTTGTTCTAAGTAAAAAGCACATATTATGTTAAAATCACAAATACTGCAGAATTCTTCATAGCTTTATATATTTTGTCTTTTAGCATTCATTTGAATGTGACATTTTTTGCTATGTATCTCCATGTTGCTATTTGTATATTTAGGATTATAGATGATACACTTTAATTCATTTTCTTAACATATCCCAAGATATTTTAAAATAGGAGCTGTATATGGTATTCAAAATTTATTTTGTGATGACAACTGCACATTTTATAATACATTATTAATCCACTGGGCTAAAATCTAAGCCAGTCTATGAGCCCTCAAAGACATTCAGAAGAACAACAACAACAAAAAAATACTGTTAGCTAGAAGCATGATGTTTGTAGGAAAATTTCCTGAATTGTTTGTGGTTCATATAAATATATTTCAAGAGAAGATCTTGTACCAAAGTTCAAGGTCCTGATATTTAGATAGTTCCTTTACATAGTACATCACATTGATTTGTGAGGAAATGAAGGAATGTAAATTAAAATTTTAGCACATGAATGTAAAATTGTTGGATATTTGCACATAGTGCAGGTTTGGGGGAGATTTTTAAAAGTTATCCATATGGCAGCAGAACCCTTAATAAACAATAGTTCTAACACAGATTCTTTACGGAAACAGAAAATGGGATTTATGAGGTGACATTTTGAGTATATAGAGAAAAATGAAATAAGATTAGCTTTATTTTCCTATTTCCCCTGCTGTCTTGAGAAGGTTTAGTAGCTGAATTACCACTTATAATTTGTTTTTTCATTCCATGCATGCATTTCATTAACCTATTCCTGGCTCTGCAGCCAGCCTTCACAGAAAAATTCAGTAGAAGGATTTCTGAGCAGATTGGCTACAATACACTGTAGGACATATTTCAGAATCCAAGGACGATTTGATAACTTTTACTGTGCTTTACATTAATAATATGAAAAGTTTCATTTTGTTTAAAAGATATCTTAGAGAATTTATGTTATTTAATAATATTTAAGTAAAAGTTTATGAGATATCACCAGACACTGAAAATTTAATGAATAGCTCACTGAAATTATTCTGACTGTTTCGGATACAGGATTAAATAGATTAGTATTGAAGTTCAGTTCCGAGATTTTGCCACTTACTTGAAAAACTATTGAAACAGTAGATTTTTTTTGTAAAATAATTGATTTGTCTCTGAAATAGTTATGAGAATGTAATAAAGACTGGGAGATAAACAGATGCAATTGTACAATACTCTGAATATAACAAATGTCCTCTTTCATTGTTTAAATTTTTTTTTAATTTAAGAGAACACTCAATTATTTATGTTAACAAAATGGTGCAATTGGGCATAAATAATTAAAATTGATATTGAAATGCATAAATTACTTTTATGTCAAAGTTACCTTTAAAATTATATTTTACTTTGACTATAATTTTATACATTTGCATTCCCCAAAAGAGAATGCTGAGAATACCCCAAGTGAGAGGCTGAGATAAATCTGGAATTTGAAATTTGCTGTGACTCTGAAAGAAATTCTTAAAGAAAGAAGCCACTTCAGTTCAACCTTCTGTCCACTAACTCCCTCTTCCTCTCTAAAAATCCAGCATTCTCTGATACTATTTTCTAGCTTATTATTTGTTTGAGCCTGTGATAGTACACTCATTCCCCCTGCAAAAAGCAACCTCCTCTTATGTTGGGATATTTTAAGAAGCAGTAGTTCTTGATTATTTTGAGCTCAAATCTGTCCTACAATGACTTCTAGTTGCTGGTTTGTGCTCCGGTAAAATGCCAGAATGCCACTCGTTCTCTGCATAAAAGATTATCAAATCCAGCTATTGCTTCATTTCTCTGCTCTGTTTTAGAACAAATCTCCTGCAAAGACTCAGTTCAGTTTAACAAATATTTATGGAGCATCTGACACTATTTTAGGCTCTTAGAATGTAAACAAACAAACCAAAGATCCCTGCCTTAAGGAATATGCTATGCCAGTTGGGATAAGAAACAAAAAGCAGGCAATGTACTAATGACCTAAAGACACCATTGGCTCTCCTTGCCTTCCTCTCTGTTTCTTTGACCTATCCCCTGTGAGTCTTTCATCCCTCCCATTCTACTGAACCAGTCCTGACTAGAGAACTAGTGCCTCCTCTCTTCTTTCTTTCTTCTTCATTTGCTTTCTACCTTCTCAGCAGCATCTGACACAACAGATCACTCCCTTTCTCCTCTTTGAAATAACTTTGTTATTTTCAAGACACTACTGGCTCCTAGCTTTTTTCCTAACTGACCACTCTTTTTATTTTCTTTTGCCAGCCTCTCATCTCCTTCTAGGACTCTGTCCCCAAGCCTCATCCTTCCATCTTCCCCTGTGCTCTGCATATACTCACTTCCTAGTGATCTCACCGTTTTAGGTCTTTAATGACATCTGTATTCTGATGTCTTCAAAATGTTCTGTAGTTCACAGAATCTAAGATCCTATTGATTATAAAATGCACTACTTTATATACTATTAAAAAAGAAAAAAATGTCAATTCTCATTATAAGATATTAATTGTAAGACATGCCCTAATTTTAAAGAGGTTAAAGTATGAAAAAAGAAGTGTATCACAGAATCAGTAAAATGTGGCCTATGTCCTGACATCCCCTCTGAGATCTGAACTCATATAGCCAACTGAATGCATAACATTTTCGTTGGGTTGTTGCCAGGTAGCATTTCTCCAGTAAAATACTTGATACCTGCCCATTCCCCCAATTGGTCTTCCTTTAGTTTTCTCCATGTCATGAAATGGCATGCCTATTTATCCCATTGCGTTGCTAAAACCCCCAAAATAATCTTTCAATCTGAGTCTTCAACCTCTGCATAAATCCTACCATCAGCAAGCCTTCTACTTTCAAATAAATCCCCAAGTTTGATCACTTTGTACTGTTTCCACTATCGCTTTTTCAAGATATCTTTACCTTAGGCCTATAGTATTGAAATAGCTTCCTAATTGGCCTCCAGAGTCCACTCTTGCTCACATGCAGTTATATTTCACATATAGCTCAAGTGAGGGTTTAAGAATAAATATCAAATCATACTACTCCCAACTTGCAGCCTTCAAGAGGCTTCTCTTTATACTTGGAATAACATTCTAATACTTCTCTTGGGAAGGCTTTGTATGACCATCCCGCTTTCTCTCTGACTTTGTTCCCTATCAATCTTGGCTGGGTTCAGACTTTTCCTGACATGCAGTTGCTACTGCTGTTCCTTTAAGGCACCTCGTTCATTTTCCCACTGCTCCTGGAACATTAGAACATTGCATACTTTGAAGTGCTTCTGCATATCTCCATGATCCATCTCTTTTCCTTTCATACAAGAGGTAACTAATTCTTTCCTTGCTTTTATTTATGCTTCTAGCATACATATGTACCTCTAAAGCCTACATAGGTTTTGGTTTCTTCTTTGTAAATGAAATTATACTCTTACATGACCTGTTCTTTTCACTTAACATTATGACTTGATATTAATCCATGTTGATGCATATAGCTGTACTTTTTCATTTTCTTTTCTGTATAATACTTCATTGCATGGATATACCAACTTTATTATTTATACACTTAATTAGCAATTGATTTTTTAAGGAGGTGCAATATTAACAGTGGTCCTACAAACATTCATGTGCACATTTGAAGGTACAATTTTTAAAATATTTTACCGGGAGTGGATTTTGAGTCATAAGGAATGTATTTTTTCAACTATAGTAGGTAATACCAATAATTTTTCGGACAAGTTGTATCCTTCAACAGTATGTGAAATTACCTGTTAATCAACAACCTCGTGAAAGCTTGATATTGTTAGATTATTTTTCTTAATCTGATGTGTGTAAAATAGTCTTGCATTATTTTAATTTACATTTTTGATAATTGTCATACATGTTGGTCATTGGTATCATTTTTCTATTACATTTCTATTTGTGTCTTTGCCAGTTTTTCTATGATTTTAAAATAAATTTCAATTTATTCTAAGGAGATTTTTTCCCCTTGGATATTAGTTTTTTGTTGGTTAAATATTCCACAAGTATTTTCCATTTATTGTTGCTCAATATTTTACTTTCTTTACAGTATTCTTTATGAGTAGTAGTTCTTGATTTTATTGTGGAGAATTAACATTTTTTTAGGAATTTTAGTTTTTCCTATTGGATAAGAAATTCTTGTTTACTCTATCCTATAGATATTCTCCTATATTTTCTTTTAAATGGTTTAAATTTTTGTCTTCTACATTCAAGTACTTAGTCAATCTGAAATTGATTTTTGTGTTTAGTGGGAGGTAACAATTTAATTCAATTTTTTCCATTTCCTATGAAAAACCAACTCTTTTACCACCATTTATTAAGTAATCATCCTGAGAAACCAGCTCTATCTCAAATCATAATTCCTAATATATTAGGACTCTTTCTGCATTCTGTATTTTGATCCATTATTGGTGAATATGTCTATCTCTGTGCCAATACTACTCTGCCTTAATTGCTATTGGTTTTAAGTAATTCTACATAACTGGTTAAACAATTTCCCTGACCTTGTTGTACATTTTCTAGAATGTTCAGGTTATTCTTGGTCCTTTGATATTCTGTGTAAATTTTAGAATCTGACTGTCAAATTCAATGAAAAAATCTATATAGATTTTTAATTGGAATTTTATTGAATTTATGGAGCAATTTTGATAAGGTTGACCATTACCAGCCCTCAAATAAATTCCTAGGCGCTGAGTCTCTAATAAGACTTCCTAGTAGATGAAACACCATTTCACAAATGTGTTACAGTTCATTGTTTTGGGAGTTATGCATGTCCTGTGTGACTCTACTGGGAAAGGACCCTTGGAAGCATGTGCCTGATTTTCTCTGAACTTCCCTTTGCTATTTTGCTTTGTATCCTTTTAATATAAGAAGTCTTAGCCATGAGTATGACTACATGATAAGTCATGTGAGTTCTTCAAGTGAACCTTGAGGACTCTCTAAATACCTGTTATATTTTTCATTATATTTTCAACTTTTCCATGACTTTATGTTTAGTGTATCTCTGGAGAAGTCAGAAAAGCTAGACTTTGTTTTTGTTTCATATCCAATCTGAACTTGTTGTCTTTTATCCAGATAATTTACTTATTAATTTTAATAATGGCTAATATGTTATAATTTATTTTACCACTTAAGTTTATGTTGTCTATTTTTAAAATATATATTTTATTGATTATGCTATTATAGTTGTCCCATTTTCCCCTGTGTCCCTCTCTGCCTCCTCTGGATCCCCATTCCCTCCAGCAACCCCCCACCTTAGTTCATGTCCCTGGGTCATGCATATCAGTTCTTTGGCTAGTCCATTTCCTATACTGTTCTTAACATTCCCCCTATCTATTCTGTGCCTACCAACTTGTATTTCTTAATCCCTGCACCTTTTCCCCATCCTCTCCTTTCCCCTTCCAGATGATAATCCTCCAGATGATCTCCATATCTATGGCTCTGTTCCTGGTCTGCTTGTTTGCTTAGTTTGTTTTTTAGATTTAGTTGTTGGTAATTGTGCATTTGTTGTCATTTTATTGTTCACAGTTTTGTTCTTTTTTTCTTTTATAGTTCCATTTAACATTTCATGTAATGATGGCTTGGTGATGATGAACAACTTTGGTTTTACCTTGTTGGAGAAGTGCTTTATCTGCCCTTCCATTCTAACTGATAGCTTTGCTGGATAGAGTAATGTAGGTTGTGGAACCTTGCTTTCCATCACTTTGAATGCTGATTTCTCAAAAGATACTTTATAGGCTAGAAGGGACTGCCAAGAAGTATTCAAAGTGATTTTATGTTGTCTATTTATTCTGCTTTTCTTATACTTCTTTTGTTCCTCTTTTTTGCCTTCCTTTTGAACAATTAAGCATTTTTGTCATTTAGAATTGCTCCCTTGACTAGTTTGGAAGTCATAAATTTTATTTCTACTTTTTAAATGATTGTCCTAGTCATATAGACATAGTTATAATTCTAAATTCAAACAATATCTTTGCCTCCTTCATGTAATATTCAAAGGAACTCTGAAAACATTGTTATTATTACCCCTTCCACTCCATTGAGTGCATCTTAATTCCAATCTCTCTTTAATAATGAAAATTAGGTATTTTTATTATTGTTTTTGATAGTCATTAATTCTCTAATTGCCCATATTTAAATTTCCTTTGCTTGTTATTCTTTCTTGCATCTCAGACCTATCTGCATTTATTTGCCTTCTGCCCTGTGAGTAGCCTTTATAATTTCTTTAGTGTGGATCTGTAGATAAAACTCTCTCCTCTTATTTTCTATAAAATATCTTTATTTTTCTTTTTTTATTGTAAAAGACAATTTTTCTGGGGGAAGGAAATCTCTCTCTCTTTTGGGGGGGGTACAATGGACAATCATAACCTTTTATAGTCCCCATTTTTTTTTACCATGATTAGTGAAATAATCTTTAAATGATGTTTTCATGTATCCCCACTCCATCTCCTTTACCCTTAATAGTCACCCTAAGAACATTACTAGGTCTGTGAGTTCTTTGTTTGTACCTCTTTATGTGGGTCCTACTGTGGAACTTGGCATTGGTTGTAGCCTACATAGTTCTTTTTATAAGCCGTGCAAGGCACAAATCTGAGCAAGACATGAATCCCAGGCTCTGGGGCTTAGAAAAGCAGTTCAGAAGGCTTTGGGGCACAGGATAAAGTGGGGTCATTTTTATAAAACTCTGGGAAGTTGGCTAGTTAAGATTTTAGGATAACAATGGAAGACATAGGTTCAGTTTGGGGAGCAGTCTTACACTTGGGCTTTGGTTCTATAGAAGAAATCAGGTTCCACTGGGATTTTCAGAAAGTTCTTATTGAACAGCAACTGCATTTTCAAGTATCTAATATGATTTTGGATCAAATAAATGCACACATCCCTGCCAGATTCCTTGATGAGAAGATTTGCAGAAAAGGCAAGGCAGGTGAGCTGGTCCATTGACCCTTTAGCACAGACGGTTAACGTTTGTTACATTCGATGTATCAGATGGTATGCTGAGCTCTTTACACTGTTGTTTTATTTTACACTAGGGAAAACTCTGAAGTTACATATTTGAAAAATCTGCCTTTCATAGGTGAATAAGCAAGACTTCGATTAAAAATTTATTTGAAAAATAATAATAATTTAGTTGCGGTCACAAATCTTTTGACACTAAGATCTTGGTCTACTGATTATATGTAGCAACCCTTTATTCCATAGGTTATAAACAGGATCAATTCTTGAGGAAGTGGGTCCCATGTAGGTCACCAAAGTAAAGCTTGGACAGAAGAGAAACTGGTTACATTAATGTAATTCTCAAGGTGTCTGGTTAGAATGCTTTATATTTCTCCATCTCAATTCAGCATAGCTACTAGTCCCTAGGGACTGGGACAAAGCTGAACCCACTGACGAGGATCAAATAGATTCTGTGAGACTTAGAGCCCCACAAAGCCAAAAGCACAAAAAAGATATATAAATGTGTGGAGAGATTTAGAATAAACATCTGATTAAAATGAGGAAGAATTAATAGGGGTAGAGGTTTAAGGTAGAAAGAATTTGGACATCTCTAACTCAGCAAATGTCATCAAGTGACTTGTTTTGCATATGACACTCTACTTTAGGTAAATCAAAAGCGGTATGGCACCTACTCTGCCCTCAAATAATTTATATCACACAAGTTGCCTTAAACTGGTGAGATGAAACAAATACCAAGTAGAGGGACACGTGGCCTATGAGGTCATAGAGCAATTACATGACTGGTGCATACATGGAAGGCCTAGTGGTGAAACATAAACAAGCTCTTAAAAGATTAGTAAAGCCTTTTCAAGCGTCAGAGAGGGTGACAAATTTCATGAGAAAGCAACACGAGGAACAGCAGAGATGTGAGTAGTGTAAGAAGGTAAATGAGAATAATGACACAGATAGGATAAGCAGACACAGTTGTTTTTGCCCTCATTCTGCCTTCTTATGATAACAGAATGTTTATTTTAATCTGAAGAACCACCCCTCTCACATCTCTTCATACTGATGGTTTGGAAGTGACTGATACTTTTCTCTTCACGAACTCAGGAATATGTGACCTAGGCCTAGCAAATTAGCATATTCCTTTCCAACTACGATGATTAGTTCAGAGATGGACATGTGACCCATCAGTCCAATGAAGTTCAATCCTGGGAGTTTGATTGGAATTATGGGAAAGAAGAACTCTTTCTGCTGAGGTTGTGAGGCTGTGAGGCTACGTGCTTGGAGCAGCCTGGGAACTTTCTAAGGGAAGAGCCTGCCTTAGAAGGAAACACCCAGGAGTCAGAGCCAGGAGTCACAGCCTGTGTCCTGAACTTGCCCTGAATTTTTAGTTATGTGAACCAATTTCCATGCTCCCCACCCCTGCCACTCTGTTTTGCTTGAATTTATCTGAATTTGGTGTTAATTGTTTATAAAGGATACTGGCTAATATACAGGTCATGGAAACACTTTTTTGGAAACTGTGATCAAAATAGAACAAGCAGTTGAATTAATAGAAGCAGTTGGGCCATTTTGAAACTGGTGAGAAATGAGACTGGAGAAATATGATAACACATTGGCAGAGAGCTGAAGAGAGGGTGAATAAAACAAATAGGAGTGATTCTAGTGTTTCTTTAGCAGTAGATTGTTGCAGTCAAGATTTTGATTTTTGTCTTTTTCTTGGGAGTGATTTTTAGTTTTTTATTTTCTACCCTCTCTAGCTGGGCATTGGTTGTATTTATAGGAATGTTGGCTTTGTTTCTTAATGGTATCTTTTATTGTAGAACCTAGCACTTAAATTGATTGAGGCTCCTGATCTCGGATGTTGTGTCTCTCTGAAAAGAGACAAAGAGAATTTTCTTAGAGGTGATACACAGAGAGCACAGCAGTCTCACTAGATACCTCTTGGTTGGATTCCATCTCCTCTTTTTCCGAATCCGTATACCACTGAATCAGTATTTCTCTGATGGCAGTAAAGCAAGTGTGACTTGTGCTGTTTTTAACGTGGGTACCCGTCCTCTCACCACCTAAGACCTCTCTTCCATGTGATAGTGTAGCTTCCTTGGTGGGCAGGTACTAAACATTGTGACTGTTTTAGAAGAAAATTTTCACAGTGCCAGTCCATTCTCTTGAATACAATAGTTAGTCAAACGCTTGAGGGGAAAATTTTTCTTTCAATAGAACCCATGTTACATTTCTATTAAAGCAGGTATCTAGACTGAGACGACAGTTATATTTTAGAAAATCTGGTTACTCTGAACAATTAAAGGAAGAAATAACACAGAAAAGACTGTTGTGACATTTTGAATGAGCATGTGTATTTATCCTAAAAATAGGAGACACTGTTGTATTCGCAGGTCACAGAAAAACCTTGGATGTCTTCGGGAGTATAACTTTTCTCACTCTTTATGACTCTGGTCTTCTCTTTATGTTCCACTCAATCATTTTCTTTTTCAAAATTATTACCTGTGTGTAGTTACCCTTCTCTACAGGAGGTAGAGCTTAATTCTTCTCCCTTCACCCCTCACTTTCCAGGGTGAGCTGGACTTAGTGACTCATACCCTAAGAATAAGGAAGGGAAGTCAGTAACTTTACAGTGGAGAATCCCAGCAAACACTGTTCTGACCACATGATGAAAGTGAACATCGACATTGTCGTCGTGTAGATAACGTGTACCCCGATGTGATATGGTGAGGGGGTGCTCCACTTTTTTTTGTTTCCTTTCCAAAAGCATGTAACCCCAATCTAACCATGAGAAAAACAACAGACAAGTCCAGAGACAGCTTAAGACTATCAAGGTCATGAAAAACAAGGAAAGACTAAGAAAGTGTCACAGACCAGGAGGGCCTGGGCATACATACCAGCTACGATGTGGTCCCCTGAAGTGTATCCTGGGGCAGAAATAGGCCATTAGTGGAGAAACTGGTGAAGGGCAAATAAAGTCTGGAGTTGGGTTAGTGGTGATATACCAATGTCAGCTTCTTTGTTTTGACAAGATGTCAATTAACATAAGGTGGGGAAACTGGGTGAGGGGTATATGGGAATTCCATAAATCTTTGCAATTTTTATATAAATATAAAGTTATCACAAAGTAACCACTTATTTAAATGATTGTTATGAAGTGTTCCTATAGTTCAAAAAATATAAGAATGTCATGAATGCCATGTACCCACCACCCAAGTTAAGAAAGAAAAATTACAAATATAGTTGAAGTCATCAATATTTACCTTCACAACCCCGATATACTTTTTCTGAGAGGTAACCACTATTCTAAATTTATCTTAGTCATTTCTGAGCATATCTTTATATTTTTTCTGTATGTATATGAATCTATAGAATGTATTTAATACTGCATTATATGTGTTAAACTTGAATTAATGACACCATACTGTTTGTATATATTTGGGGGGCTTGCCTTGTCCACCAGCATTATAGTTTTGAATTTCATCTATGAGGTTGGGGGGGGCTGTGTCAGTCATTCATTCAATAGCTATTGTGCTTCAGTGATGTGCCAGGCAGAATGCCACTTTCTAGGCATTCCAGCAGTGGATAAAATATTTCTGGAAGGCACTGCTTGAATATGGATATATAAAATGTGTTATTGATAAGTCCACAGGTCTAGTTAGGGAGATATCACACTACCTGAGACTGTACTATAGTTATTTGCTCCTAACTTCATTGTTGTCTGTGAATACTATCTATTTTAGAGATTTTTATATTGATGGCCTACAGATGTACATGGTCTGTCTGGAAGGTATCCAGCCATGCAATCTGAAAAAATAAACATTTATTGAAGAGGATACAGGATACAAGAAACATTGTGCATAGGACAATGACACCTTAGTCCCCTTCAAAGTTGGCACCTTAGGACCTCACACAGTTCTCCCAATCTTCAACAGCTGCTCGGTCATATTTTCCTGAAACTCACTGATGGTCTGAAATCTCTTCCCTTTAAAAGGTGATTTTAGTTTGGGGAAAAGCCAGAAGTTGCAGAGTGCCAAATATAGACTATTGGGTAGTCACCTGGGTGATTAGATGTTTCACAAAAATCTCTGCATGAGACATGATGAGTGGGCGTGTTGTTGTGATGAAGCTGCCAGACACCAGGTGCCCATAACTGTGGCCTTCTGAACCATCCCAATAGTTTTCGTGGAGGAAGGTTCAAGCCTAATGCAAAATTTGATGCAGATTTGCTCCTCTACTTGCTCAGTCATTTTGAATGTGACGGCCACACAGCACACCTGCTCACTCAGCAGCATCTTCTGCCCCCACTGACTAGTACAGTGAAGTTGTCACTGTTCACACATTGGCATTCCGGTCCACTCTCCTTGGCTGCCAGGTTACATCGATGTTGTGCTAACTGTTCTCATTATATTAATGGTGGCTGGACTTTTTCTGGACAGACCTTGTATTTTGTTTGGTTAACTCAGCATCTTAGAAGAATGCTGCATTCATTCTCAACAACATTAAAAATTAATAGATTTCCCATAGTGATTTTAATTTTCAGCTTATCTTGAAAAATCTGACCCCACTGGCTGATCCCCATAGGGGAGGAGCAGAGGAGTTGCTGCTCTTCAGGTGCTCCCAGACCACTTTGCTCTGCCCCAGCTTTCTGCAAAGCCCTGGGGGCCGGGGTGGCATTTGAGCTGTACCATAGGTATGTGCATGTCTGTGTGACCCACATACCGTCTCTTATATTGTCACTGGTAATCAGTACATCAGTAATTACAGGAGAGTAAAAGGTGTGCGCATAACTTGAGATTTTTTCAACCCTGTATGTGCTTTGACAATCCTTTTTTTTTCTAAAAAGAGTGATATCCTTTCTTATTGATATACAAACTATTTTCCTACAAGTTGGTGCAGTTTTTTAAATTTCATGCTTTGACTGCCATTTATACACTGTTTTTTGAGGGCCTACTTTGTACAGAACATGGTTCCATGTTCTGAAGTGATGCAAAGAGATACATAGCAAGTTCTCACCTTCAAGGATCTTATAGGATAGTGATTTTCAACCTTTTTCATCTCATGGCACACATAAAATACTGCAGTACACCAAAAAATATATATATATATTTTCCAGTTTGACAAAAATAGGCTAATTTTGATTCATTAACACTGGGAAGTTTTGTTGTGTTGCTTGTGTCATTTTTTTTTATTTGACAATCCAAGGGAAGAGAGGTCAGAGCTCCTGACTAAATAGTCAATATTGCATGCTTTAAAAACTTTGGGGGCACACCAGTTGAAAATTGCTGTTACAGGATGATAAAGCACATCAATAACTAACTACGTAATTCAACATATTTATTGAGCACTTGCTGTGAGCTAGAAATATGGAAAGGGAACTTGTGCGTGCAAAGAGATCGGCATGGGTGAGTAAGGTGATTCTTGACCTCAGTTGCTTTATTATTGTCCAGGGCAGTGGTTCCTAGAGTTGCATGTGCGGACACGGAGACTCCAGTCCCCCTGCACAGAGACTCCAGTCCTTCAGTTCTGATTCCGTGACTTAGGGAAGGCCTGCACTGCTCCATCTTGAACAAGTATCTCAGGCAGTCACAGTTGCTGTGGAGCTCACAGCCTTTAAGTGGCAGGACCCATCACTTCAGTGGCTCTGTGAATTTTGGAAGTTGCAGGGAGTTCCAGGGTGTTCTGGATAGACAGAGGAGAGTCAGGTTTCCACCAGGAACCATTTCTGTACAAGCATTGTTAGTAAATTTCTCAAAGTGCTCTCAGTTTTCAAGGCTCCAGAAATTTGTTGTTATTTCTTTTCTTGTGCTAAATAGATACTTACGTTTGTATCCAACTTTGATTAATAATCTTGCATTCTTTTCCCCAACATGAACTCACCAAGTTACGTAAGCTTCAGGCTGCTAGCCTTGAGTGACTCTGGCACATGTGGCCCCTGGACCAGTCTTTGACAAATGCTGATCATCATGATAGAGTCAAAGATCATACATGGAAGTAAAGTTAATTTTGACTTTGAACATCAGGCTTCATGCCTGGTCAAGTATGTGACCACCTGATATCAATCTGCCATACAGTGGCAGTGTAGATAATTTCACTCATTTGTTAAATAGGATTTCTCCACAGCGATGTGTCAGAGGAGAGTCCAGTTGTGGGTGTCTACATTGTTAAAAATTATTTGGATATTGTTAAATTGATGGGGATGTTTTTTACAGCCCACCTCTGCCAATTCGTAGCTTTTAAAAGTTGAACGCACTGTTCTCCTCACTCCTCCCACCTCTCCCTACACTTGTAAGTTCGGACTCTCCCCCTGACAGAGGCCGTCCTCCCTGAGGCAGAAAGCAGTTGAACAGTCTCAGGGGCCATCTCTGCTGTATGAGTTAGAGGTTCAGTTAGATTCAGAACTGGTGACCCACCTGGGACTGCTGAGTTCTATGTCCTTGCTATTTCTCAAGATTTTGCCAACAACAGATCTGGGTCCACGAGGTATGTTTCCATATGCTCTGCTTTCACCCCTCTCACTTCTCTCTACCTCCAGAAAACCCTCGCCCTTAATTCTAGCACCACATAGCTCTTTATTTGACCTAGTTCAAACTGAACTTTGGTCATAATTTCTACTGATCGTCAGCTTGTGACTATCAGCTGTTGAAGAAGGCAACAGGATTTCATCCTACATATTCCTCAAATCTGTAAGAATGTTTCCTATTGGCTGGGAAGAAGCCAGTACGAATCCTGATGAGATACATGGGACCATTATTTCTACTTACTATGCTGACTCTGAGTTATCAAGACCACATTTGGGCATATCCTAAATTATGTTATAAAGAAAATAACAGGGTGAACAGTGATATCATTTCCTAGGGTTAACTTGAAGAACTTTGGTAGTTATCTCTCTAAATGATTGCTCTGTCACTCTTTGCCATTTTGCATTTGGGGGAAGGGTAGCCATCACATCATTTGACTCACCTGTTAAAATGTCCCAGCACAATCACCCCATGAGATGCTGGGGCTACTGCAGTGTAATTGCCCAAAGAGCTATGAACTTTGTTCCTCACTGATTCTCTTCATATGGGGTTGCTGGCAGTGATCATTGTGGCCTAGCAGGTCCAGGGCCAGGCGATTATTTCTGGAAGAATGTAAATGTCACCGAAGACAGAAAAGATCTTTAGAAGAAATCCACTGGCTTTACCCTCGAAGCTCTGGAACCTGGGAGCGCAGACCCCCACAGTGTGGCAGTGCTGGGTCTCTCCCATGGTCATGCTTGTGGGCCCAGCTCGTGCTGCTTTCTCAGTGACTAGCTAGGGGTGGGTCTTTTTCTCTTGTCACCCTCTAGAGGAACATATTTTATTTTTCTTAGTACAGCGTAGGGGAACTCCACTGAGTGGCAGTTGTCTTTAAGTCTGTCAAGCCAGATCATGTTTGGCCCACTTTTCTAGCCCTTTCCCCTGGGAAGAAAAATAGTGAAATCTCAGAAAAGGTTACCAAGTTATGCTGTACATTGCCTCACATTACTGCTCCCTCTTAAAAAACAAAGTGAACGCTACCCAAGGCCCTTTGTTAAAGAGGAGGTGTAGCATCCCTTTCTAGACTGCCAGATAACTGTGTTCAGTTTTTTTCCCTGTTTGGAATTTGAAAGGGTGATATTTACCTATCAAAGGCTTTGCAACACTCTGGTTTCAAACCTGAAAGGATCCGTAGGTTGCCCTGGGGGACAGGGATTTCAAGGCCTCCTCTCAGGGCCCAGCACAGTGCCTGGTAGGTAGTAGGCTCAAAGAACCGCACTAACAGGAAGACACCTAGCATGTGTCACAGTCACTTCTGCCTGCCCAGGGACACCTCCTTCAGATACTGAATGAGATTTACATCGAGGCATATGCACATTTATATTTACCCTTCTTTCAGGGACAGTGCAGCTTCAAGTGCCCTCTGCACGTGTGATTAAATATTAATTAGGCTTCTAATATAAGCAAGTGAGTTCACAGGCCCAAGTGTCACATGAATAATTTATGAGGTACCCAAAGGCTCAGCCTGGAAAGCTGATTGGCCACCTTGGATTTGTATAATTACAAAGTTTCATTATTAACAGTGGAAGCATTGGAGAGATTTGCCTAGCTTGAGGGACTTTGAAAGCATAAGCTGTCTCATTAGGGTAAAAGGGAATAAGGCAAAATATGCAAACTTGTTAGCAGAAAAGAAGGGGGGATGAAATTTAAATAAACTTAGCCTTCAAACATAACTACGGTACATGTGCATTTAAAAATATATAGTAAATTTGGTATTCTGATTGATAAGCATCTCTGCTTTAAAGTTATAGAATATCAAGCGATGCTTCAAAGCTTTTGTTTTAAACTCATGAACAAAACCTTTAATATTTTACTGAAAAAGCCACAGGTAGCCTAATGGGCCTTGTGAAGTGAGGTTTGGAGGTAAAAGAAGGAAGACAGTGCAGGGCTCTTGCTAGAATGTGTGTTGTGCATGCAATTAAATCTCAAGGTCAAACAATTTACAGACAATTACTTTTCTAACATCTCCAGAAATGCCTGCTTACACGTCTTTAATTTTAAATGATACTGATATTCCAATTCTCCCCAAAGGTTAATGCTGACTAAATCCAGCTGTGACCTGACACGATGCGACAGCACAGTGCCTAATTATCCTCTGGATAGTCATTTACTTGAAACCATTAAAGGAATAGGCTGAGAGGAAGATTTAGGACCCTGAAAAAATGTTAGCCTGACTTCTTTCTTCTAGAAGATGGGATGGGGCTGAAAAATAAAAATAAAATCCTGCTAAATGTTAGCCATTTGCTTTGATGGCAGAAAATTGTTCACCCCACTCTGTTTTTTTACAGGTTAAATTGCTAACTAGTTCATTTTATCCATTGCCTACGGCTGGTGCTAAATGTCAGTGACAAATTTTGTACTTGTCTTGAAGAATGAATTGTTATGCACAAAAGCTATAGTGCTCTTTTAAGATGAGTGAATTGCAGAGGGAAAAAAGTTGCTCTTTTGAAAAAGGATTATTTTGATTAAAGGCCTTTTCTATTGTAGCTGAAGACAGGTAGTGTTTTAAGATAATTCTGACAGTTACCTCCCACAGAGGCTACAGTCCTTTACTAGAAATTTCTTTAAGAGCACTTGTGTCAGATTATATACTATGATTATTATCATAAGACCATTAGTGACAGTGGAAGAAATTACTAAAAAAAAAAACCCACCTAGTTTTCATTAACTGGAGTAAAAATAATGGTTTTCTGTGTGGTATCAGCATTCTATCACTGTTACACAAATCTTTCACAGTGAGTTGCAGTGGGAATTAAAGAAGGACGTCTATGCTTGCCAAAATGTTGCAGAAATGAAACCCTAGATACGGTACTTCGGTAACATGTAATAGGAGTGTATGACAGCAGATGATATAGACTTTCAGCCCTCTTGTTTTTAGTTACTTGGCAAATGAGTTCTGACGAGCTATCAGCAGTTACTGATGTTATATTGGAAACTGGTTTATCACTAGTTTATATAAAAACAGGTTTGCATCAGTCCTTTTTATGGTTTTCATTTTCCTTTTCAAGGACCACTTTTTGCTTATTTATTACATAAAGTTTATAACAGTCATTTTGTCATAGTACTGAATTATTTCAGCTAAATTTTAGCATTGTTGATAAAAAATGGGTAACATAAGAATGCAGTTTTTAGATACAGCGTTAGTGTAAACCATAGCAAAGTTTGGTCACTCGAAGGGGTATTTCATCTCTGGTTCAAACTGACGGACATTTGCTTTGGTAGGGACAGGATTTCCCAGGATGAACCCCAAGAATGTGACTGACTATGACTAGTATAACTTTGATTCTGCTGATTCAAAATGTTTACTTGAAGGAGCAAGAATGTGCTCATGGTTTCTTGGTGAAGTAGTGCAAACACGATTTTTTATTTAGCATTGTTCTTTCCTGGTAAGGGACAAGTATAACCATGCTTTGTTTTAATACACCATCCTATTGTACTGTGAAATTATCACAGGAAATTTGATTTTAAAGAAAACTAGAGTTAGTTTTAAAACCTTAGTTAAATAATTACTTCCTTGAAATCAGCTCTTTTAAATTGCATTTAAATTAAGGGAAACAGTTGTTAAATCAGCTCTTACCAAAGTGATAGATAAGTATGGGTGTCTGAACTTTTGTTAAGACCCAGTATTCAGCGTGGCAAGGAATGGTTTTTGTGTCTGAGTGCTTTCCTCCTTTACCCCCCAGTGCCCCACCCATTCTCTACCCACTTCCATCCTGTTCTCTAATTATGAGTTGGTGTGAATGGCCTCTCAGTCGGAGTTGCCATTATCTTCATCCCTCCCAGCGAGAGTTTCAGTCTGGTGATGTAGAACAGGATTCTGAGGAAAGAGACTAGGCCTCAGTATTAGGGCGGGGGTGGGGGGGGGAGTCTCCCAGAATGTTGTTTAGAATCATTTTTCTTGGTGGGTGTGTGTGTCTAGAGAGGGAAGCTCCAGTTAAAATGAAACAACTTAATCTACAAAAAGTTGATTCTTACATGCTTTCTTGGGTTTGGTCTCACACCATATCGTTGGCTAAGTCTATGATGCTCTGTCACCAAGGGAGTGTGTGTGTGTTTTCCGAGACGGATGTCTCAGGAATTTGGGCACTATGTAAAGCAGATCATGTGGCATATTCACAGCTTTGGAGTGTAGTGCACTGATGAGGTGCTGATATTGCCTGGCTTCCTTTTCTCCTTTTTGTATTTTATTGTCCATATAATTATTGCATTAACCTCATAGGCTTAAATAGCATATTATTTAGTTTTTAATAAATAGCCATCAGAGAGCTTTGTACCTGTAAAGTTTTCCCCGCTTACATCAACTGCTTGTCATGGATTTCCATACTTTAAAATTTTTATTAAAAAAGTAATAGCAAAGATAAAAATCAGAGGACTCAGTTTTTCTCTGCTGAGTTCAGTGATTGGTGTTAGCTAGGTGGGTTTTGTCTTCAAATTGTTCCCACTGTGACTTGTTGGTATTAATGAGGCTGCTGGTTGGGTCAGAGGGATGAGCAGAGGGCATTCTTTTCCCCAATGAAAATCATCTGTGTTATCTGCGTCTGTGCAGCGAAGACTGTGGACCTCCTACTTAGAAAGTATTCAATGTTGCAGGAGGTGTGTGGTGAAGCCTAGAATATATTCTGGCATTTTGCTTCCACGTGCAGCTTCTTGTATAATCAATCCCACTGTGTTTAAAGGTGAAACCTTTTTATGCTTTTGTTTTATGAAAACAGTGGAATTGGTTGGGAAAGCAGAAACTTGAGGAGTAAAGTCTTCTGCCAAAATGTAGACTGAGAGCCAAAGTAGTTTTGCTTGTGTATAATTTGGAAATATAATAGTAAAATATCTTTTTGTGCTTTAGCTGTGAATTTTGTCTAGTTACCTGTTGTCATCAGTGAACATGTCTACACAGGGCTTTTATTATGGTGGCAATTTGAGCTTAAACATTTTTAAAAAATTTAGCACACTCTTAATACATGTCCATTTGAAAAATAATTTTACCATCTCAATTTATTAGGCAGGGAAATCATAAATTGACTTACAATATGATTTGGTCCACGTGACCCTTTCTCTTGAAACCATAAAATGCATCAGCGCGAATTCCTCTGACGGAACATTTTTGTTTCCTTTTCTATGGTGACGTTGCTGTCCCACACCTAACAACCTAGGTAGTCATAGCAAGTTCAACAGGAGGAGTAGAGAGTGTCTGTAGAGGACTGGGTGTCCATGGGGCATTGTATATTTGATTCTGCCTTTGTCTTCAAAGTTCTTATTTATATAATTTGTTGTCTTCTTTAACCATGTCCACTTTTCAAAGAGAAGTCTTTAGTGCTCTGACTAGTTTTCAGGGATTTCATTCTGATGATCTTATATTGCTAAACATTATAATAAACATCTTCTCTTGAGAACCGTGTATTGCATTTCTACTTTTAAATCTTAAATCTTGTTTTCTATCCCTGCCACTTATTTCTAAACCTACCAAGTTTAAATTGTCCCCTTCCCCTCTCCCCTTGGGTTTTCAGACCACAAAGCTTTTCAGAGTTGATATAAAGCACATAGGAGATGATTAAAAATTATTGAAAAATGACCCCAATTGTGTAGCCATCACATAGTCTTTATGTTTTTACAGATTTTATTTATTTCTTTATTTAGAAAGAGGGGGAAGGAGGGAGAAAAAGGGGGAGAGAAACATTGATGTATGAGAGAAACACTGATTGGCTGCCTCTTGCATGCCTCCAGTGGGCACGGAGCCCCCAACCCAGGCATGGGCCCTGACCAGCAGTGACCTGTTGGTTTGCAGGATGGCGCCCAACCTGCTGAGCCACATCAGTCAGGACTACACTTCAACTTTATACAAAATTCGTAAATTATTGTTGTGTCTCCCCACCGATTTGGACATTCTAATTACCACATGTCATGGTTGTGGTATATTATTATCCACAGTGAAATAATCAAGTGAAATTAATACTTTGTCCTACTTAAAAGCTGACCAGCTAATTTACTTGTTCCCAGCTCGGAAGCCCAGCACACTCTCTGAAAATGTGGGCACCACACTGAACTCTCAGGCAAGTTCGTGTGGCTCAGATCTCCTGTCTGTGTCATGCAGATCTGCTGTTTTTTCTCGAGAAGGCCCCTCCCTGTTTTGGCAGAAGCTATGGTATTACTAAGTCAGAGTGAGGCCGTTTGTCGGGGAATGCTGCCTGAGAGATCTCAAATAAGTGTAGATCTTATATGTCCACTTAATGTTTGTTTTATTATTTCTCTGTGGGAAATTGGAAATAACTTGGAGGGTAGATGTGTCACTACTGTAGACCACATAGATAAAGCATCTTGTTTTATAAAACAAGAAAGTTACTGGTTACTTGCTTTATAATACCAATGATAATGACAATAGTGCCCATATATTTTGAGCACTTTCTGTTAAGCATATATTAAGGATTTCATAAGGTGCTCTTATTTGATCTCCACGTACACTCTGAGAAATAGTTATAACCTCTATTTTACAGATAAGAAAACTGACATTTACCACTGTACAATATGTTAGTAAATCTATTACAGCACAGTAATAATTTTGCTTTTATTTCAGTTGTATTTGTTTAAATAGAAATCTATAACTAAAAAAGAATAGGTATAAATTATTTGGAATGAAAGTTTGTGCACATATTTTTCTCATGAGATTCAAGTTATGGTTCTGGCTTTTAGCTTTCATCTCTGTCTCCTTGGAATATTTCTTATGCACATTGGAACAAGCATCTGTCTATCAGACATTTGTGATCCTCAAACCAAATAAAATCACTGAAGACCTATAAAAGTATAATTTAGTGTCACAATTTTGTTTGGTGTAGATGACTTAGAAAAACCAGAATGCTAGGCTGTTTTTTTGGGTTGGGGGAGTAATGCCTTAGTAAGTACAAAAGAAAATTCAGATTAATTTCATTTTAGGTGTTGCCTTTCAAACCCTTTCTGGGATCTGATTTACAGTGATGCTATGGGCACTATACTATATAAACAGTAGGCTGCACTGCTCCTTCTCTCCTTGCGCCTCCACTTTCCTCTCCATCCCAGTAAATCCTTTGAAGGTTTTATTATTCAGGGGTGGGAAGATTGGAGTGAAAGCTACAGAATGATTTAACACTGTGGGAACTTAATCAATAAGAGTGTTGCCCAAAGCTCCCAGCAAAGGGTGTTGTTTTCCATCCACATGATAATGAGGCCGAGTAGCAGCAACCTCTGGAGGAGGAGTGCTGGGGCAGCGATTCTTTGGTGGTGCTTTTCCTGGTTGCTAATTAATAGTTTTGAGGCCAGGGGGGCACCTTTTGGCCTCTCTGACATTTGCAAGCTTTTCTGTGGCTTGTCCCACATGTCTTTCCACCATCAGGGGTCACTCTCAACTGGATTGGAGTCTGACAAGTCTAATTGGCTCGAATCTATGCAGATTTAAACATCTAGCCCACATGCCAAAAATCTGATGTTTTCTCATGCTGCTTCTGAGTTCCTGGCATTATGGGATCCGTGCATGCCTGAATTATTATGTACCAGCTTATCCTTCTGTTAGCATGTTAAAGAGCAATTAGCTGGATGTGGTGTAAGAAATAGGGGAAAGAACTTCAATGCAGTTCAGTTGTAAATGCCTTTTATACTTAAAAAAACTGTCAGACCATTGAGCATTACTGGTTGGAAAGCAGATTGAATCGTGTAGTCAAAAATTTTAAAGGGTGAATAATTTTCTGAGTGTTGGTTAAAAAAAAAAAGATCCTTGCTGGGCAAACATTCAAAGATGGCGCAATGTCAATCACCAAGGCGTTCCTGATGTGCTTGCACTGCCCCATTCTGTCTTCCCAGTCTTATACTCCTCACATATTATCAATTTTTAATTTAAAAAAATTTCAACTTCCTTATAACTAGTTAGTGGCCCAGTGCATTTTCTTGTAGATTATGTTGTTCCTTACTGATAGTTCACAGGATTCTGAATTAATGGCAGGGTGCTGGGCTAGATGAATTCACACTCAACCCATGTTATTTAGATAAGATAATTCCTGTTTTCTCAGAAATAATTTATTGTAATTGACCATTAAGCCATACAGAATAATGCAATGGCTATGCTGATGTATTGCTTCATAGTTTATAAAATATTTTGTCGTTTCAATCTTCACAATAACCTTGAGAAGACAGTAGGTCAGGGTCAGTTAATATCTGTAAATTCATGAATGAACGTATTGATTTACAGAAAATTTAGGCGATTTGCCCAATGTGCCTGTGTCACCGAGAGGCAGACATGGTGTTGATCCCAAGTCACTTTTGCATCACAATATGTGTGTGTGTGTGAAAATTTGTTCAGTAGATTATTTCATAAACACTTTTGACTATGGATTGTGTACTAACTTTTAAAAATGTGTTGGCTTAGCCTTAGAACAATCCAAGGAATTTATGAAAGATAGCAAAAAGTGATGAGTAGTTTTACCTGTAAGTCATTACAAATGTTAGCACCAAATGCTCTAATGACTAAGCTTTCACTTGATTTCCATTTTCTGAGAGGTCTGTGTCATCATTGGTAATTCACCTGAGGACACTGACTTTGTCATATTACATATGGAAAATATCAAGTTAATTAATCCTTAAAATCTTACTTTTTATAAAAATCTGTTTAATGCTAATAGTAATTTAAAATGCCAGTTTCACAATATATTCAGACTTTGTCTCATATACTTGAGAAATCTGAGAGTATCTTTTATTTTCTTCTTTTTTTATCATAGAATGCTGTCTTCTTTTTTCTAACAATTCTTTGCTTTTTCAAAACTGCTGATGCCTTAAGCCCTCTTTTTCTTTCCTTTGAGTTTATGTATATTGTAGTTTTAGCCCTGGAAAAATTTTTACATGGTAAAAATAAGTGTATGTGGTATGTGTGTACATGTGTATATATTGTATCATTTAGAATTTTCTAGTCTTCAGTGGAATTAATTACATGGAGTGTGGCGAATTACATTTGATTCTTGCTTTTGGTTTCTGTGAGACACCCTTAAGAGGCATGGGCATGGACATTTAGAGATCAAATTAGTAAAGAACTCAGATATCATTAGTTCAGCTCATTTTATATTATGAAGATTTTATTTGTTTCTATGTTTTTCCCCCACAAAAACAAATAACATGGGACCTATTAATATAAGAAGAAATAGGAAGATAAACACTTTTATATGTCATCTGCGGAAATAATTTATTATGACATTGCATTAGGTAATGAATATACACCGGCTTCAACAAATTTTAACGTAAAATTTAACAAAAGCAGTTTTAATGAACAGTGCTCCAATCTTACTCTTCAAGATAAGAATGAGACCACATGTAATTCTTGTAGGGTAAAGGAACTAACACGTTTAAAATATTTGCTATTTGTTAGGTTGGGTGACCAGAAATCTTAGTTTGCATGGGACAGTCTGGTTTACATTTGTTGTTCTGGCCTAGTTACTAATAGTGTTTCCCTTTACTCTCAAACCATATGAAATATATGAATCGAGCATATGTCTTCTGTCTCTTTTGTCTAAACATTCTCTAATGGAATTAAATCACCAGAAAATTGGGGTTTCTCATTTAGATTTGCTATTAACTACTTGTGTGCTTTAGGTCAAATTGTTTACCACTCTGTAAATCAGATTTCTCCTTAGCAAAAGAGGAGCAGCATACCTTTCCCATACAATAATAATGAACTTTCATGTCTAGTTCTGTAGAACATATCCAGTGAGGACTTACTATGATCAGATGAAGAAACCATTACTTTAAGGTGGTATCAAATATTTCAAGGTATGTAATGACTGGAGTTACACAAGACCTTGGTTGAAATCCTGTTCAGCACTTTACCAAATATGATTTCTTAGAGAATTATATCTAGGCTGTGATTTTTTTTCTTTTTTGGTGATTCTATTTTTCCCTTGAAAATAAAAGAGTAAGAGATGCTACATCTCACATCTCCAGTCCAGACTTGGTGAATGATAAGTAGTTAGCTTTACTTTTCTATAGTTTTGTGAAAATCACTGGGCAAATAAACTTAGAGTTGTATGAATGTGGCTTATCATCGTTGTTATATAATAATGCGAAAATATTATGTTCCATCTGAATTTGCTCACTCACTTTCACCATTATGTTAAATCTCCTTGATCATTATACTTAAGTAAGTGTAAAGGATTCAGAATGGCTCTGTGTTGCGTGTAGATTTTGTCTCAGTGAAGGGAATTGAGTAGAGCTAGATAGATATTAGCTACTTGAGCCAAAAGGAAAGTGTTTTGTTTGTATGTTTGTTTGTCTTGGCTTCAATTCTACAGGAAAGAATGCTAGAAGGAGTTAGGCCAACTGTGCAGAAATTAAAGAGAAAGCACTTATGGAAGGACCAAGCTAAGACAGGGTAGAGATGTGATTCGGGGTCAGAATGTACCCATTGTTGTTAACCAGGTCTGATTTGGAGCAAAGGTCAGTTTGGGTTTGGAATATGAGTGGGGGTGGTACTTAAGAGAGAGGGTTGAGAGGAGTGGTAAGCAGAGTTAGGGAAATTTCATTATGGGTTTCAAGACAAATGCTATAAGTAGGCCCAAGATTTTGTTTGCAATTATTGGCAAATCTGTCTTTTGATAAGCTAAGAAAGAAAAATGGTAAAATAAGTCAAGAGTTGATGTCCTAATGGCTTATTTTTGTCAAATTTGTTATTTAATGGTGCTCCCACACCAAGTGCTAATTAGCAATTGAGTATCTGAGGTTTTCTTTTGCACCTGAGCACAAATGAATTATCTCAGAATCATGTATTATTAGAGGGCTAGAGCTCTATCAGAAGCAAGTTTTATTCACCAGTTTCCTCCAGATTCTAACTAAAGGTAATGAGTGGTTAAGCAATTACTAAAACATTATTCCTCTTAAAATTCTATGACTAAAGGGTATGCTTGTAAATGTATCTACAATGCCTATTTATTGCGTGTTAAATTTTTCTCTTTTTGTTACTGAGTTAGAGGGATCAATCTCTCAAACCCTCAATCAATTGCGACTACATCTATAAAACTAACAGTGGATGTACATTTTCAAAATTGAAAGTCATTATAAAACAATGTAGGCCACTGTAAATCATAGCTAAAAACAGTCATAATGGAAATCTTTTATCTATGTCTGATCCACTAACATGCTGTTATTCTGAGAACTAATAACTTTTTCTTGGAGATAGGGCCCCAAATTCAATTTTATAGCTCACAGTCCCAGTAAATAGAAAAAGTCTGCCAAACCTGCCTTTATAAATGCTAGTGATTTCATGTTTTTTACCATATGTAATGAGCTAGAAAAAAATGAGAAGTGAGGTTTGGTGATTTTTTAAAAAATTTGGACAATGGAGTCTACTCTGTATGTGAAGTTTTGTTATTAATATTTTTATATTCTTTCAGATACTTATAAATAGCATTAATTATTTCAGTAAAATCCAAGAGTACTTAGGAGAAATATTTGCTTTTCTCTCAAATTATAATTCATAACTATTTAAACAGGCCATCAATCCTCATTTTCTACTCATTGAGCAGCTGGGCTACAATAATCAACTTCCACCATAGTGTTGTTAGAGAAAAGGGAGTCTACTGCTTACTTCTTCGCCGTGGACTTCTCTGATGCTTTCTAATTCTAACCGAGAAATTTACTAAAAACAAAGCACAGTGTTCTGAGAAAAAAAACTGAAAGGATCAGTCTGCATCTTTTAAATAGAGAAACTCACTTTGCCTGGAAAGGCTCAGATTCTAATTGATAGCTCCTAATGCTATCTGGTAATATTTTCAAAGAGTTATTCTATTTTTGTTGAAAGGGTTTTATTTTTATCAAACTTATTATTTAAAAGTTAAATAACACTTTTCATCATATTTTTAGTTGTGCACAAAAGAATCCCAATGGCCAACAAAGCAGAAAAGGAATTTGTTAAAAGGATATTGGGTATTATCCAATT
Source organism: Carollia perspicillata (assembly GCA_004027735.1). NCBI lineage: Eukaryota > Metazoa > Chordata > Mammalia > Chiroptera > Phyllostomidae > Carollia > Carollia perspicillata. Next base: position 36,931 of record PVKM010000462.1, on the reverse strand, counting down.
ATTAGAAAAATATTAAAAGGAACCCCTGGAAAAACTAGAGCTTTAGGCTTGTAAGTTATAGAGAGAAAGAAATCTCAAAATTATTTTGCAGAACGAATGATCTGTTGGGTGCAGATATGGAAACTCGGACCCCTGACAACACTCCCCCATGGAACTAGTAGTGATGCTGCTAGAACCACTGTCTCTGGACTCTGGATGTAGTTGTAGCTGATGCCCCTGAACTCACTAGAATGGATTCTGAATGTTCACTCTGCTGCTTGGCTTTGCAGAAAACCTTGCTATCCTGGAGACTGATCCAGAGATTTAAATAATGGAAACTCTACAAAAATGGAATAACTTGTCTAGTAGGGTGGTGACCTGCTTCTATTCACTGTAAATACTCAAACGATGAGCCCTTACTAGAGTTATTTTAAAGGGTATTCCTTCATTGTATCTGGTTTGAAATTGATCTTGTTAAATCATAGTTTAAATTTGGGAAAAGTGTTAGGGTATATTTATTCTACCATTTGTCATTTTCTTACTTTCTTTTCCTTCTATCGATCTGCAAGGACATCTGCTGAAGTACGACTCTGTGATGGTCTCGTTCTAGGTGCTACTACAGGTAAATGAAGGCAGGGTGTAGGTTTGTACATAACAAGGTTCATTGTACCAGTTTTATACTTCACACAATGCTTGCTTCTCACTTAAGAAACACAGAAATAAAGACAGGTTATTATTGATGTAATGGACTCCCCATTTAACATGTTAGATTGAACATAAATATTTTTTGCCCCCGTGAAACAATTAAAATAACAGAATATTAATAAATATATATATGTATGGGCAAAGAATGGAAGAAGAGAAGGAAATAGATGACAGATGTTCCCAGTTTTGGAAGATAGAAAGTAGGTGTTAAAGTGGTAGCAACTAACTCATATATCTCAATAACAAAAAATCCCCATCTGATTAAAAAGTGGGTAAAGGACATGAATAAACATTTTTTTTTTGAAGAAAAACATGCAAATGGCCAACAGATACATGAAAAATGCTCAACATCACTAGTCGGCAGGGAAATTAAAATCAAATCCACAATGAGATATCATCTCACACCTATCAGAATAGCTATTGTCAAAGAGGCACGAGACGATAAGCATTTGGAGTGGCCATGGAGAAAAGGGAATCATGCGCACTGTTGGTGGGAATGCAAACTGGTGTAGCCACTGTGGAAAACAGTATGGAGGTTCCTCAAAAATATTAAAAATAAAACTACCAGTGATCCAGCAATTTCACTTCTGGGGATATATCCAAAGGGAACAAAAACACTATCTCATGGAGATATTTGCACACTCTGTGAAAATTTGCAGCATTATTCACAATAGCCACAACTTGGAAAAAAGCTAAATGGCCATCAATGGATAAATGGATAAAGAAAATTTGATATGATATATAAAGTGGAATATTACTCAGCCATAAAAAAGAATGAAATTCTTCCATTTGTGACAATGTGAATAGCTTTTGAGGGCATTATGATAAATGAAATAAGTCAGAAAAAGACAAAACCTATTTGTTCTCACTTATCTGGAGAGTCTAAAAGGTGGAACTCATGGGAACAGACTGCACTGGTGGCTGCCAGCACCTGGGGGGTGGAGGATGTGGGGGCGTCAGTCAAAGGGCACAGACTCCCAGCTGAGATCAAATTGTGTGTGTGTGTGTGTGTGTGTGTGTGTAGTACTCCCCCTCCAGAAGCTGGACTAATTTCCATGGATTTAGTGACTTCCTTTCAAAGAACAGGATATAAAAAGAGAAAAAGAGGAACTTTATCATGGGGAAAACTGGCAAAAACTAACCTGAGCAAGTGATCAGTATTAACATCAATAGTGATAAGTCCTGTTGATATCAGGTGCCCTCTGACACAATGAGATGAGAAAGGCACTTAATCTCTGTGGTATTTGTCCCCTCAAAACATGACCCTAATCAAAGCAAAAGAGAAATATCAGAGAGACTCAGATTTGAAGACGTTCTACATAATACCTGACAAGTACTCTTCAAAAGTGTCAAGATCATGAAACAAGGAAAAACTAAGAAACTCACCAAGCAAAGGAGATTGTGGAATATTTTAATATGAAATATCGGTGTCTTCTCTGCCTTTAATTTTTTCAAGTATGTTATATATCTGTAGGGCTCTTATACTGAATTTATATTTTGGGTTATGATCTAACACACAGGTGGCAGACACAAGGCCTGTGGGCTGAATCCAGCCTTCCACCTTGTTTCATCCGGCCAGGCATCTAGTTTTTACCCGGCGGCAGCGCCAAGCTCCTGTTTAACTGTTCAGCCGTAGTTCCATTTACGCAGTCCTAAAATTACATTTGGCCCTTTGAAGGCAACTGCGAGGCTGATGTGGCCCCTGGTGAAAATGAGTTTGATGCCCCATAATTTATGCTATTTGTTTTATTGTTTATAATTTTTATTTATTTATTTTTCAATTACAGTTGTCCCCATTTACCCCCATTGCTCTTCTCCCCCTACTCACCCCACCTTCCACATTCAATCCTCCCCCCACCCCATTGTCTTTGTCCATGGGTCCTTTATGTATGTTCCTTGAGGACCCTTCCCTTCTTTCCCCTATTATCCCCCTCCTTGCTCCCCTCTGGTCACTGTCGGCTTATTCTTTATTCCATGTCTCTGGTTATATTTTGCTTGCTTGTTTGTTTTGTTGATTAGGTTCCACTTATAGTTGAGATTGTTTGGTATTTGTCTTTCACTGCCTGGCTTATTTTACTTAGCATGATGCTCTCCATCCATGTTGTCATGAGGGTAGGAGTCCTTTCTTTCTGCAGTGAATTTTTAAAAGACTTTCTTTTAGACTTTAAAAAATGATTTAGACTAATTTATAACTTGGCATCTGAAACCTATGTTGAGTATAAATAGACTCTGGTTATTTCTTAGTGTTAGATGATCTTCATTATTAGTGCAAATAAAATTGGTTACAATAAGCTTCATCCCCTTACCTCATCTCATCTCATTGTGTGGGGTATTCCAGGCCCACTGAAAAACAACTTCAGTGAACATGGATGTGTAAGTGTCTCTTTATGATTCTGTTTTCAGTTCTTTTAGATATATACCCAGAATATTGCTGGGTCATATGGTAGTTCTAATTTAAAATTTTCAAGAAACCTCCATACTGTTTCACAATTTTACAATCTTAGCAACAGTGTGCAAAGGTGCAATTTTTCCACAACCTTGTGATCACTTGTTACTTTCTGATTTTTTTTTTAAGTGGGGGCATCCTAGTAGGTGTGAAGTGTTATCTCATTGTGGTTTTGATTGGTGTTTCTTTGATGATAGTGATGTTGAGCATCTTTCTCGTATATCTTCTTTGGAAAAATATCTGTCCCAGTCCATTGTCCATTTTAAAATCTTTTTTTGGTTATTATTGAATTGTAGGAGTTATTTATGTATTCTGGATATTAACCCCTTGCCTGATAAATGGTTTGCAAATATTTTCTCCCATTTTGTAGGTTGCCTTTTTCACTCTGTTGATTGTTTCTTTTGCTATGCAGAAGTTTTTAAGTTTGATGTAGTTCCATTTGTCTCTTTTTGCTTTTGTTACCTATGTTTTTGGTATTTCATCTAATAAACCATTGTGCATTCCAATGTCATGAAGCTTTCCTGATATTTTATTCTATGGGTTTTATAGTTTCAGGTCCTACATTTATGTCTTTAGTACATTTTTAGTTAATTTTTGTATTCAAAATATGGTGTAAAATAAGGGTCCTTCTTCATTTTTTGCATGTGGATATCCAATTTTCCCTGCATAGTTTGTTAAATAAATAATCTTTTCACCATTGTAGTCTCAATACCCTTTTTGAAGATCATTTGACCATATATGAGATTTTTTTTTCTGGGCTTTTTATTCTGTTCCATTGCTCTATGTGTCTGTCTTCATGCTAATACCACATGGTTTTGATTACTGTAGCTTTGTAATATGTTTTCAAGTTAGAAAGTGTGGGCCTTTAGCTTTGTTCTTCCTTTACAAAATGTTTTGGCTATTTGAGGACCTTTGAGATTCCATATGAATTTTAGAATGTTTTTCCATTTCCATAAAAAATACTACTGGATTTGGTAGGGATTGCATTGAATCTGTAGATCACTTGGATAGTATGGACATTTTACAAACATCAAGTTTTCCTACCCATGAACATGAAATGTATTTCCATTTATTTGTGTTATATTTCAGCAATATTTTCCAAGTTTCAGCGTACAAGTTTTTTTGCCTCTTTAGCTAAGTTTATTCTTCTGAATGTTATTTTCAATGGTGTTTCCATCATTTACTTTTCCTTGTTGGTATATGGAAGGAAACTGATGTTTGAGTTGATTTTGTATCCTGAAACTTTTTGGCATTTGTTTATCAGTTCTAACAGGTGGGATTTTTTTAAATATTTAGGGTTTTTAAAAATATATAAGATCATGTCATCTGTGAAGAGAGAAAATTTTACTTCTCCCTTTCCAATTTGGATGCCTTTTAATTTCCTTTCTTGACTAGACAGGACTTCTGGCACTGCGTTGAGTAGAAGTGGCAAGAATGGGTACTCTTGCTACATTTCTGATCTTAGAGGAAATCTTTCAGTTTTTCACTGCTGTGTATGATGTTAGCTATGGGCTTTTCATATATGGCCTTTTCTATGTTGAGGTAATTTCCTTCTATCCCTAGTTTGTTGATTATTTTTAATCAGCAAAGTGTGTAGAATTTTGTCAAATGCTTTTTCTTTATCAATTGGAATGATCTTTGTCCTTTGATCTGTCAATGTGTCGTTTTCTGTTTATTGATTTTCATATGTTAAACTATCTTTGCAGCCTAAGAATAAATTCTACTCAGTCATGATATATGATCTTTTTAATGTGGTATTTGATTCAGTTTGCTAGTACTTTGTTTAAGATTTTTGCATTAGCATTCGTCAGTGATATTGATCTTTAGTTTTCTTTCCTTTTTATTTTTTGTAGTACCTCTGTCTGACTTTGATATCAGAATGATGCTGGCATCATACAAAGAGTGTGGAAGTGATTTTTACTCTTCAGTTTTTTGGAAAAGTTTAAGAAGCATTCACATGATTTTTTAAAAAATGTTCAGTAGAATTCTATAGTGAAGCCACCTGGTCCTGAACTTTTCTTTGTTGGAGGTTTTTGATTACTGATTCAATCTCCTTGTAGTTATAGACCTGTTCAGGTTTTTTATTTCTTCATGATTCAATCCTTGCAGATTGTGTATTTCTATGAATTTATACATTTCTTCTAGATTATCCAACTTGGTGACATGTCATTGTTCATAGTAGTGTCTCATAATCCCTTGTATTTCTGTGGAATCAGTTTTAATCTCCCCTTTTTTATTTCTGATTTAATTTATTTGAGTCCTCCCTTTCTCTCTCCCTCCCTCTCTCTCAGTCTCTCTCTCTTTAACCTGCCTGAAGGTTTGTCAATTTAGTTAGCTTTTCTAAAACACCAACTTTTAGTTTTTTTCCCATTTTTCTATTTTCTGTTTCATTTACTTCTGTTCTAATCTTTATTATTTTCTTTCTTCTGCTAACTTTACATTTAGTTTGTTTTTCTTTTTTCTTCCTTGAGCTGTAAATGTAGGTTGCTGATTTAAGATCTTTTTTCTTTTAATTATACTCATATTTTATGCTGTTATCTTTTAATTTCTATCCTAGCATTAAAATTGCTTTACACACCATTTCAGTGTTATGTATCCTGTGTTTGTGTATATATTTACCTGGACTAGTGAGATTTCTCTTTTCTTGTCGTTTCATGTTGCTGTCTGGTTCCCATTTGTTACAACTTGCAGAACTCCCTTTAGAATTTCTTGTAAGGTACGTCTAGTTGTGATGAACTTTCTCAGCATTTGCTTGTATGAGAAAGTCTTTCTTTCTCATTAATTTGTGAAGGATTTTGCTGAATGTAGTATTCTTGGTTGACAGTTAACTGCTTTTAGCACTTTGAATATATCATCCCACTCCCTTCTGGTCTGTAAAATTTCCTTTTTTTCTTTTTCTTATTTTATTTATTTTTTTAAATTTTATTTTAATTGTTGTTCAAGTACAGTTTTTTGTCTTTTACTCCCATCCCAATTCACACCCCCCAGTGCTCCCCACCTCCCTCCCATTTCCATCCCCCTTAGTTTTTGTCCATGTGTCCTTTATACTTGTTCCTGTTAAGATTTCTGCTAAGAAATCTGCTGGTGATATTATGAAAACTCCCTTGTACCTAAAAAATTACATTTCTCCTGCTGCTTTTGAAATTCTGATTGTCTTAACTTCTGAAGGTTTGATTATAGTGTGTGTTGGTATGAGTTTGTCTGGGTTTATCTTGGTTCTTTAAGCTTCTTGAGTTTGGATGTCCATCTCCTTCCTTAGATTTGGGAAGTTTTCAGCCATTATTTATTTAAATACACTCTCTGTCTCTTTGTCTCTCTCCTCTCCTTCTGGAATTCTCATAATGTGTATGTTGATCTATTTTATGGCTTCCATAAATCCTTTACACTTTATTTATTCTTTTCTTTTTTGTTGCTTTGACTCGATAATTTCAAATTGCTTGTCTTTGAGGTCACTCAATCTTTCTGCTGCTTTATCAAGTCATCTGTTGCACTCCTCTAGTAAGTTTGTTTTCAATCCAGTTATTGTATTTTTAGTGCTAGAATTTCGGGTTCTTTTTAATAGTTTCTACATCTATTGCATTGTTATTTTGTTCATGCATCATTTTCCTGAATTTTTATTTGTCTGCATTCACTTGTAGATTGTTGATTGAGCTTTTTAAAGACAATTATTTTGATTGTTTAATTTCCTTTGGGTTTAGTTTCTGGAAATTTATTTTGTTCCTTTGAATCAGCCACGTTTCCCTGTTCCTTTGTGTGTTGTGATATTTTTCTTTCCTGAGGTTCATAAATCTGTACCAGCAGCCACCTCCCCTAGTATGAATGGATTGGCTTCGTACAGAGGAAGACCTTCACTAATCATCTTAAGACCTCAGAACCTTTTTTTCTTTGTTGTTGATATATTGCAATTGTCTGAGCTGGTGAGTGTAATTTCCCGGAGTTCTGCCAGTTTCTTTTTCCATAGTTCATATCTCTTGCTCCCTCTGGTGTCTACCTGTGGTACTGTAGCTTCTCAGGTGCTGCAGTAACAGGTGCCCCACAGTCCTTAGCTGCTCCACGGCTTCCAAAGTATGCCAGCTCCCTGTCAGATCCCCCAAACAGGTAGGACAGTCAACAGCCCTTTGGGCTCTTCTTTATAGGGCTGCAGTCACTGATGTGCAATCCAATCTCTCCTGTCTGTATCAAGGGAGAAACTACCACTGGGTGTTTTCTCTCATCTGTGCTGACCTGTATGCTATGGCACTACAGGCCCGCTGGTGCAGCAGGAAGCTCCTCCCCTGCACTCCACTTTCAGCAGCTTCTGGGCACCTAGGCAAACAGAAACCAGTCCTTTAGTTCATCCTCCAAGAAGATCACTGCATGCAGGTTCCACCCTTTTCTTTCCCCTGAAGGAGAAGCTGTGAGCCAAACTGAGTTATGCTGGCTCGGGGAAGGGATCATTGCATAAAGAGTAACACTAGAAAGGCTTTTCTTACCTGTTGCAATGTGGTAAACCTTAGCTTTGCACTCACCCAGGACTGCAACTTCTTAATCAGTTTCTAAAATTTTCATGTAAGTATATTAGTCAATATATTGTTAATTCAGTTTCCCTGAGGGGAAGCAAAACAAAGCCTGGTGATTCCTCTTTTGCCATTTTGCTGATATCACTAAGATTTAATGAGCTTTTGTACCTTAGAGTTTATCATGGATTTCTACCAAATATTTGATGTAAAGAAACTTTCTTAAAGTTAGTTATGTATTGGGTTGACCAAAAAGTTATTTTGAGTTTTTCTGTAAGATGGCTCTAGTAGTGCTTAGTTGTCTTTAACCTCATTTGAAACAATTTTGTTAAATTGTATTGTGACAGCTGTCATATCAGTGTGCATTTTTATTAAAATTGGTGAATTTTTGTAAAGCCATTTTAATATTGAAGATGGAAGAATATACACAACATTTTTGGCATATTATGCTTTATTATTTCAAGAAAAGTAAAAACGCAACTGAAACACAAAAGAAAAAAAAGATTAGTGCAGTGTAGGGAGAAGGTGCTGTGACAGATCGAACATGTCAAAAGTGGTTTGTGAAGTTTCATGCTGGAGATTTTTCTCAAGATGATGCTCCATGATGGAGTAGACCAGTTGAAATTGCCAATGATCAAATCAAGACATTAACTGAGAACAATCAATGTTCTACCACGTGGGAGATAGCTGACTTACTCAAAATATCCAAATCAATAAAGTTATTGGTGAAAATGAACAATGTATCTTTTATTTTATGGAAAAAACCTTATGGGTTTTTTTTTTTTTTGCCAAGCCAATACATTGAAATTGGTGTATGACCCATAGTTTTTTATTAACAAAAATTAGTTTGCCATTTGTTATTATACAGATTTTGGTATTAACTAGAATATCTAGTTAGAGAGAACTTCTATAAACTTGACTTTTCTAGCTCTGTTTGACTTTGAACTTTAATAAAATGAACACTTAAGAATTACCCATAGGAAGATGATTGGTTTTATGATTCGTAGCTTCTAGATGATGGAATGAAGAAAAAAAGATCATTACACAGTGTGAAGGAGCAAATATTCATCAACTGGAGGAAAAAGAGGTCTTGACTTAGGGTTTGAAAGGTCACTAGGGTTAGTTACGATGACTAGAGTTCAACTGCTGTTGGGATTTTGTTTAAGGGAATTTACCATATTAAAAGGGATTTACCATATTTTACCATGTATCGTGTGCACCCAGGTCACTGGTTCAGACTTTCAGGAAAAAAATCTTTTGTTTTAATTTTTTAATTCAATTATTTATTTACTTATATTTAGAAACAAAACCAGTTAACGAATTCCAGGGTGTTGTTTTGCATATGGATATCATTATTGCTTTCTAGAGTTACACTTTTAACTCATAAGCATAAGTAAAAGAATTAAAAACATTTATATAGATGTAGGATTAGTACTACCGATGTATAATGTGCATCCTTATTTTTCCCTCAAAAGTTTAGGCAAAAAAGTGCACATTATATAAGACAAATATGATAATGCTAGTTATAGGGAAAATAAAAGAAGGATCTAGAAAATCTAAAGATGTAGGATATTTTAGAATATGCATTTATTCAAAAAATGCGAATATTTAAATAGTATATTGCTAAAAAAGGTTCTATAGTGATTGAGAAACTGACTAGATGGTTTGGCCCATATTTTTCCTTTCAACTTGTGTTTTGTTATGCCTGTGTGGCGATTATAAGGGTAGCATGTCATTGCTTTTATCAAAAGGTCATTGAAAGGTATGTGGAGCATGGGATGGAGGATGATGTTTAAAATGGAATCTAGAAATAGGACAGAACAAGATGGCTTTTTGTATGTAGAACAAAGTTAAACTTTAGGATAGAACTTAGAATGAAAACTATCAAGCCAACGCCATTATTGTTGTCTTTAATTATTAAATAAATGTTGGCTATAATTTTTTTAAAGTACCCTCACCCCCAAAATGTAGATATTCTGAGTTCCAATTACAGCTTTTCTAGGGAGTAATTCACTCTCTTCTCTAGCCGTTTCCAAGAAGGTTTCCATGTAAAAATCTGTCAGCACATTCTAGCATCCGTCCAGGCACATGGAGTACACTAATGGGCTATGAAAAGGTGTCTCAGAGTGGGTGGTGGACAGTAGTTTATTTTGATTTGTGAAGGCAATATTAGAATTTAGTAAAAAAATGTTGACTTCATCCTTTAAAAAGTGGTGTATGAATGAAAAATTGTCTATAATAGTACAATAGAGAACAGGATTATTTTTTAATTTAATAAGTATATTGGGAAACTTTTTATAGATAAGAGTGTATTAAATACAGGTCCATTGAGATTCAAGGACTGAAACTTTTAGATTCTATCATGGCACTGACTTTTTTTAAAGTTGCTTTGTCAAGGTATAATTTACATACCATAAAATTCAATCTTTGTAAACACATAATTTGATAATTTTTAGTATGTATTGGGGTTGTACAGTGATCACAATAAACCAGTGTTGGAATATTTTCAAATTTCTCTAATGTCTACTTGTAGTCAATTCTTATTCCTTCTGCTATCTGTCCATATATTTGCCTTTTTTCTGACATTTCATATTGAATCATATAATTTGTAGTCTTTTGTGTCTGACTTCTTTCACTTAGCATAATGTTGTTGAGATTTACCCATGTGGTAGTGTATATATATCCACAGTTTATGTTTTTGTATCACTTAGTAGTATTACATTGTATGGCTATGCCACGTTTTACTTATCTACTCACTAGCTGATGGACATTTTGATTGTTTCTAGTTTCTGGGTACTATGAATAATGTTGCTGTGAATATTTGCCTAGAAGCACTTGCGTGAACATATGTTTTTATTTTCTTGGTTAGGCTCCTAGGAGTGGAATTGCTGGGTAGTATGGTAATTTTATGTTTAGCTAAGACAGTTTCAGTTTCTTCACATCCTTAGTAACACTTTGTATATTTGGATAACAGTGTTTTATCAAATATGTCTTTTGCAAATATTTTCTCTCAATCTGTGACTTGTCTTTTCATTCTCTTGACAATGTCTTTCACAGAGCAGAAAATTTTAATTTTAATAAATTACAGCTTATCAATCTTTTCTTTCATGGATTATCTACTAGTGTATCTGAAAAGGCATTTCCAAACTCAAAGTTCTCCCAATTAGACCAACTGAAAGCAGCACTAGATGGAAAAAAGCACCCAGCATGGGTCAACAGAAAGCACATAATCTCCCGTCAGGATAACACCAGTCCACGTGTCTCCTTGCCGACCAGGCATAAACCGTTACAGCTTGGCTTGGAGGTTCTGATTCATCCACTGTGTTCACCAGACATTGCACCTTCAGATTTCCATTTATTTTGATCTTATAAAGTTCTCTTAATGAAAAAAATTTCAGTTCCCTGGAAGACTTCAAGAGGCACCGGAACAGTTCTTTGCTCAAAAAGATAAAATGTTTTGGGAAGACGGAATTAGAAAGTTGCCCAAAAGATATCAGACAGTAGTGGAACAAAATAATGAATATGTTGTTCAATAAAGTTATTGGCAAATAAAAAAAGGTGTTTTTATTTTCACTTAAAAACCAACAAATGTTTGGTTAACCCCATATTTTGTTAAGAATTTTTGCTTCTATGTTCATGAAGGATAATGGCTGTATTTTTTTTTCTTGTGATGTCTTTATCTGTTTTTAGTCTCTGAATAATAAATAGATTGGGAAGTTTTCTTTTCTTTCTGAATTTTTGTGAAGGATTGGTATTATTTCTTCATTAAACATGTTGAAATTAATCAGTGAAGCCATGTTTTAAGTTTTTAAATAAAATAGTAGCATATTAAATCTTTGCTTATATCTTAGTAATAGTTTCACATTGAATTTAGATTACATTTCCAATTTCTTACCATGGTTTATAAAGCACAATATACAGTGACTCTCTCTTACTTGCATACTATATTGAAATTACATGGGCCTTTTCATGCACCTTGAATAGTCAAGTCTTAAGCCCTTTTCATTTGAAGTTCCTCTATCGCTGTTTGTTTTTCATCAATTCTATCTTAGCCAAATGCAACGGTCTCATGGAATGCTCCTCAGGCTTCCTACCTTCATTGCTGCCCCAACGATTCTCTAGCCTTTTACTTTTTTTCCCCCCAGCACTATTTACTATTTGAAGTACTTATTTACTTATTTATTTATTTAGCATTTATTTTCTGTCTTTTCTCTCTTAAAAATAAGCTCTGTAAAGGCCATTCTCATGTGTGGCCATATTTCTTACACCTACAAGAGGGTCTACTGTTTAGTCAAACCTCAGTCATTATCTGTATCCTACCTAAATGAAATGAATGATCTACAAATCTTGGTTGAATTTTGGAAAGGCAATTAGATCGTATCCTATTTCCTGATAACCCTTAGTTAATACTATTAAAAATAGATAAAAATAACTTGATGAATACGATCAATATGAATCACCTGAGGTCCATTTTCATTGGTAAGCAGCATTTGCAGAAGTGCGGTGTGTGTGGTCAGCACTCTATTGCTGGTCATACGGCGAGTGAGAAACCACAGAATTCTTTGGGATCTTCAGAGGCAACCCTCCTTTGTAGAGTGAAACTGGTTACATATCTAATTCCCTGTGCTCATTTAAATATTCCATAATATTCTGTGTGGCCTGTAGTAAATTTAAGTACCTTGAAACTAGGCTTTCTTCCTCATTTCTTCACTTGTTTAAATATGTCAGCTTCTAATGCGAGACAATTCTCATTTTCCTAATGAAAAGATCCCCCTGAAGCTTTTGGCTGACTTAAAATTTTAAACTTCTATGAATGTAGATGAACTATAATATCCATTTATGATATTTTATTTTGAAATTTGGTTTTTGTTTTCCTCCTGAAGCATTAATTGATAAATGCTGCCTATTTCCTTCTACATATCATGGAATTATTCTATTCAAATTTGTCTAGTTATCCATCACTTCAGTATCTTTATCAGTATCTCAGCTTGGTTTTTGAGTCATCTAAAACAACTTTCCATCTAACAGATTTCCAAAGCACGTAATTTTACCCTCCAGGTAGTGTGCGATAGAGCAATTTTGCAATCAGCATATGATATTATCTCCGATTCTTTTTCAAGGTACTAGTGATTATTTATATAACATTGTAAAAGGCTTTATTTCTATTCATTGTCTTTACTACATATTTGTTAAAACATCATCTTGTATATGTGAGTTCTACATTTGTTTTTGTTACATGATCTTTAAAAAGCTTGTTTCCATGGCCATAAATTTTTTCTAATTGTGAGAGCCTACTCCACTGTATAGTTGCTGAGTCTGTATTTCATTTTGTCTCTTCTTACTGTTTGCTTGTTTAGTCAGTCCCGGGAGTTGACATGCATAAGCATCCCAAGTTGGCATGTGTTATAGGCTAATAGATCTTCCCCAGACTACATTCGGTTATTTCAAACGAATACTAACATTGTCCTTTAATGACAAAGTTTCTGAAAGACCTCAAACATAGGACAACTTGCTTTTTTTGTAGGAGATTGTTTGGGGGAAACTTTTTGCTTTTAATTTGGGCAAATAAGGATTTTTAAAGATTCTTTTTGTCTTCTACTTTTTAGACTTCCAGGAATAGAACAGGTTTTCTTTCTAGTCAGTGCAAGCTTTTCTCTCCTGTCTGCTTTTGAAAGTTGTACATAAATCATTATTTTATTTTATCCAGTTACTTATTTTTCTGTTAACCACTCCTCATAAGGTAAGATTTTTAATGGATGGCACATTTTTTAAGTGGAATTTGGAGAAATGTAATGTCTGTGAGAATTGACTTATTTTAAAAATTGAATAAGAGCAAGACACTGACTTATTATTTTGCCTTTCCATTTAGTTTTGTTTTTTTTCAGATATGTCAATCAAATTTATTTAACAACAAAAATGCATAGCTTTATAGTGATCAAATACTATACTAACACATTTACTAGATGGATGGGTCCCAGGTAAAGCCCAGACCTGATGTGGTAATGCAGTGGCTCAGAGTGTGACTGCAGCAAGAGCACTGGGGTTTACCTCCCGATTCTTGCATTTACCAGCCACGCTATGTCTTTGAAGGCGGCTTCGCCTTTGGGTGTCCCAATACCCTCATCTATGAAATGAGGGTGATAAAAAAGAGGACCTCATAGAATTGTTGTAAGGATTAGGTGAGTAATTTGCCAAACATTCAGAAAACGGCTGCTGCATAGTTAGCATTATGGAAATGTTCTCTATTATTATAATTAATAATAACACTAAAATGTCCAGAGGCAGAACTTAGTCTTAACATCAGCTCATCCAATTGTGACTCATTTTTACCTATCAAACTGCTTTAATTCAAGTAGGTTTTTAAACTACTATTAACTAACTATCCTTGGGTGAGATATGCTTTTCTTGCTAATCAAAAGTTTATCAGTGACAGATGTAGTTGACAGAAATCTACTGAACTGTGAGACTAAATATGATAGAAAGGAAGCCAGTGTTTTCTGATCCTGTGCTTAGCATTGTGCTAAGAATTCCTGTCCTCTTTTTATTTAATTCCAAACTCTTCTAAATGAGTTAGAAGAGTTCCAAATGCTTCTAAACTCTTCTAATTCTAATTGCATTAGAATTACAATTTATACAGATAAAAATGTGATTCTTAAAAAACATCATGAAGTTTACTGAAAGTCACACTGGTGAATAGTTTATACTTACCTGTACACGATGGGACAGTCTTATTATGTATAAAGGGGTTTAAATTTACCCTGGGTGTTGGAGCTAAAGTTTCTGCAAACACTACTGTTTTTCAAAGTGACAGCTAGCTGAGAAGCCTGACATGAAATGCATTTTGTCTATTGCAGATTTACCATTTGCAGCGCTGTCTCTTGGCTTCTGGGCTGACACATTCCTGTGCTTGCCAAACAACGTCATCTCTAATTGCTAGGTGTCTGCATGCTGTAGTATTTGAAACTGAAACTTGGTAAATAATTTTTGTGCATTTTAAAGAATTTTTTAGGACTTTAGCTTTTCAAGGAAAATGGCGTGAAATTAAAAATCTAGCTGTTTCTTGCATCGTCTAAGCAAATTGTCTCATGGTCCATTTATCAGTTTTGGAATACGGAACAATAATTGTTAGGCACTTGCCAAAACGTTCCTTACCTCACTGTTTTAGTTACCAGTGGTGTTTCTCAGACCTGAAGGTATAGATGAGTCACCTGGGATTCTTACTCAAATACATAGTCGGGATCAGTGGGTTGGTGGTAGGCTTGGGGTTCTGCATTTCTAAGAAACTCCCAGATTTTGCTGCTACTGCTTATCTCAGATGACATTCTGAGTAGCAGAGGTTTAGCTCATAAATGAACATCCTAGGCAATATTTAGTGTAAGCACACTATGGCCACTGCCTGAGACCTGCACCAGTTATTTGCTGTCTTCTGTATTTAACGCTGTGTGCTGAGTGCCGTTCACAATGGGCTGATTGATGGTCCTCACTGCCTGTGGGCGATTCGCAACTAGACTAATGGTAGCTGGGTTGGAACCTATGTGTACTTCTGTATGTCCTTCAGAAAGCCTTGTCCTTGATGTCTCAAGGAATCCATTGTAGGGGCTGTTGCAAAATCTTTCTTTTGACCCGGTGTGTGGAGAGTTTCAACGTTCTATCAGGGGTGTCCAACCCGTGGCCAGTGGGTTGTATGTGCCCCAGGATGATTATGAATGTGGCCCAGCACAAAATTGTAAATTTACTTAAACCTTTTTTAAGCTCATCAGTTTTCATTCGTATTTGTGTATTTAGTGTGTGGCCCAAGTCAACTCTTCTTCCAGTGCTGCCAAGAGACACCAAAAGGTTAGACACCCCTGTATCTAAATGGTAAATTAAACATTTGAAAAAAAAATCATCTTTGACCTTGGGCTGTAGGAGGTTCCTTCCTCCCCACTATCCAACCAAGTAGATAGAAAAATTAGGATATATTGACATGTGTACATGTAAATGAAGATGGTCTATTGCTTGGACAATTTCAAAGATATTTTAAAATGCCCAGTCTGAGATGTTTATTTCCTTCTTTTCTTCTGCCATTCTTTTTCCTGTATTATAAGGCACACCTCTATGATGGTCTTCTATAGGAGAGGGAGGGCAAACAAACTGTATAGAGGGAGAAAGGAGGTAAAGGACCAGTGCTTGGAAGAATACTTTTAAATATCAGGCATACTTTTAATTGAAAAGTTTATTGATATACAATAATTGTAGGATTACATGCAGTTGTAAGAGATAATATGTAGAGATCCAGCTACACTGTGGAAGTAAATGAAGACTGCCCAAGTGAGAACAAACAGAGGCTATTTATTCCAAGTTTGCTATAGCTAGGGAGTGAGCCACCATCACTTGTGTTCAGCAGAGTCAAAGGCAGGCAGGTGGAGAAACTTTATAGTAGAAAAAAAAAGGAATGCCTCACGTATACTCTGATGGGAGACTGAAGGCATGAGGAAAGTGGAGGTAGGCTAACAAGAATGGGGCATCTTGCGTGATTGGTTTGGAGGCATACATAGTTGACTTTCTCTACTAGATCCTGAATTGGAAGGGTGGCAAAAAATAGGAAAAGTGGCAGTTACTGGAAGAATCTCAGCCAATTGCTGCAGAGGTTTGGCTTGCCGTGATGAAGGCTCCAAAGGTTATGCATCAGAGTTCTATTGTTTTATATGCTCTGACCATTACCCACTGGAGTTCCTCAGCACCTTCCCCAGTGTCTCCCACTGTTAACATTTTGCCAAGCTATAGTATAATATCACAAACCAAGATGTAGACATTGTTACAATCTTCTGACCATGCTCAGGTTTCTCGAGTTTTATTTGTATTCCTGTGTGTGTGTGTTTAGTTCCAACACAGGTGTAGGTCCTTGTATCACTGTCACAAAAAAGATACTGAACAGGACAGTTCCATCAGCACAGGTATCTCTTGTATTGCCCTTTAATAGCAACACCAACCTCCCTTCCGTTTCTAACCTCTCATGACCGCTAATTGGTTCTCCATTTGTAAAATTTTGCCATTTCAGGAATGCCATATAATAATGGAGTTATACAGTACGTGACCTTTGGGATTGGCTTTTCTCATTCAGCTTGACCCTCTGGAGACATCTTATTTCCTTTTACAATCATTTAAATTACTCATGTACTATATTTTGCCATGTTCAACATATACTCTTTTTACCCAAATTTTTTAGGGGAAAATAAGAATGTACATTATACATGGGTGTAATGATTACATACCATGAGTATAATAATGGGTATAAAAATCCCATAGATAATGTGCACAGAACTGTGGGTGTGCATTGTACATGGCAAAATATGGTAATTAAATTTAATTACTTTTGTGAAACATTAACATAGTGAAAATAAGGTTAAAGGTACTTTAACTAAAAACACTCTCAAACCTATTCTCCTCCCTTGAAGTAATCAAATACTTATTTGGTCATTCTTTATTGAAATCCATTGTATATTGTGTGGGGGGGCTCCACCTGCAGGGCCCCCTCGGCTGCCACGGATGAGAATAAGTCTACCAAGACATGATCTTCTTGGGGAGAAAAGGTGGTCAGTCTCTCAAAGGAGAAGGGCCAAGAACCTTTTCTTCAATGGGCTTTTATTGGGTTCATTTTGCACAGGAATACAGGTAAAGCTCATTAATCATTGTCAGGCAGTAAGGATCAAGCAATGGATAACATACAAAGAACTACAAGGGCTTATTCTGAGTCAGGGTCTATTAGCTAAAAGGCTACAAAACTTTGGGAAACAAACTCATTTCCCACTTGGACCCTTATCATTTAATTGAGGACATTCTTAGCAAAGCAGGTTTCACAGGATTTTATGTATTCTTTCTTAGGCCTGATCACCCAGGGAACCTGCCCTTTCCAGCACAGGGCTGCACCGCCCTCTGTCATTGTTTCAGGCTTAAGTCAGGCAGGAGAAATAAGGCAGCCAAGAAATTAGGAGGCTTCTTGCAGACAAAATGAGGACTCAGGCTATGTCAAAGCTGAGGGGTGAGGGTCCATCATCCCCTTTTGCTATAGCCCCCCAAGTCCTTCCCTGCCCCCCCCATGATTGTGCTTGTCTTAGGTCATCCCTCCCTTGAGGAATGTTACCCATCATTGGCTAATCCATCATGCATTGGGAGCCAGGCAGGGTGAAGTCAAAGGGGCAGAGGCAGCACCCCTGCTAGGGAGATAAGCTTTGTCTCCTTAGTGGCTTTGGTCCAAAGGTTGCTCATTCAGCCTTAGCCATGGGGTGGGGGATGGGAGTGGTTACAGCTTCTGAAACCAGGCAGGGCAGTTCCCAACAGTATATGTAAGTAGATTCTGTATTATATATAAGTGGATTTATACAGGGTCCAGCAAAAATGCCCCTTTTTAATTACAAAATCATAAGCATGTAATTCAGTAACCTAACAATATCACACTCAAGCACACCATATGACATTTTAGGTGAAATGTTCAAGTTAAAACTATAAATGATTGAGCTCATATTATTACCCTACCAACCATACTCGGGCAGGTGTTCCTTCTTCAGGGCCCTCTCACACATCACAACTTTGCTATCACCAACAAGTTTCAGTGGGAATCCTCGTACATGTCTCCTTGTTTGCATCTGTCTATTTTTCTCTATGTTTAACACCTAAAAGTGGAATTTGGAGTAATAGGAAATGTATAGTTTAAGTTTAAATAGATATTACCACATTTTCCTTCGATTTGGCTGTGTCATTCATATGCCTACAATTAGTGTCCCAATCGCCATTCTCTGAGATTATCCAATATCTCATTAACTTAGAAGTTAAAGTTTTATTTTTTTGCCAATCTTATAAATGAAGAATGCTATCCTGTTGCTTTAATTTATTCTTCCTTGGTTACTGAGAGTATATTTTTAAAATATTTATTGTAATTATTAGCACTATTAATAATTCCTCTTTTCTGGTGCTCTCTCATGTTCTTATTCCATTTTTGTGTAAGATTCATTGTCTTGTTTTCCTTCTTGATTTAGAAGGGTATAAAAACAAATTTATTCTCCATACTAACAATCTATAAAACAATTTATTCTGGACGCATGTTTATTTTATAAACATGTGCCCCCACACACTATAGCTAATCTCATCATTACAGATGTTAACTTTTGCCATTTTGACACCTTAAATTAGATGTTCAATTTATCACTCTGTCTCTTTTAGTACGCTTTTAAAGTAGGTCTTCCTACCTCTCATTTTTAAACCTTTTATTTTTCTCAAAGTTCCAGGATATTTTATGTTTCACAGACTTTTGGGCAAGTTTTCCCATGTACATGACCTGGCTCATGTCTACTATGATTGTAATCTTGGCTAAGATGTCTCTTTGATTTTTTTCAGCTCAAATGTCTTGCTTGGTTTTGACTACCTCTAACAGGTTGCAAATATTGGTTGCAAAAAAAAGAGGAAGTTACCTTATATGCCATGTCAGTTTCCTTTCTGTATGATTCATGTGGACAGCTCTACCCTCATAAGAGACTGGTAACACTGAAAATACTTAAAATTCCAAGACAGACTTTTAAGGATATTAAGTATGTGAATAATTAATTCCAGAGAAGGGTAACTTCTAAACATTCAGATAGATTTTAATTCTTAGATAGATCAATAAAGCCAATTTTGATTATTCTAGTTATAGCTGATTTTGAGCTATCCCGTTAAAACCAACTTGCTATATTTTCTGTAGAAATGAAAGATTACATAAATTTTACAGTAAATGTTACTTAAAGAAAAATTTACCTTATGGTTCTTGGCCAAATATCTGGGGTCAGTTGGAAAACCTTTGGAAACTTACAACTTTAGCAGATCCCCAGAATTTCATAATATTAACATTTTATTTTACTAATAAAAGTTTAAATTTATTTAAATTCTCAAATAGGTTATGTCCTTTGAAGAGATGGAATAATGGCAAAAGGAATATAATAACCTTAAGATTTTAAAATATTGATTTTGGAGACATTTCACACTAAAATTATTCAATATAACAATTATTGATCCATTTTTTCTTCCCATTGTATTTATGATTCTTATGGAAATATTTAAAAGCATAATAGGTTACCCCCAGGATTTTAAGTAGTAAAAATAAAGAAGGGATGGCATTATAATAATTTGGGGCTAAAATTGATTCTAATTCTATTTCTGTATTTACTAGGTGTTTATGTGTGCATTTATAGTTATATTAATTACTATGCATTTTAGTTAGATTTGTTTACTGAATTCAGACTCAAATTTAACTGGATGCTGATACATTTTCACTGACAGATCACAAATTTGTTATTTTTACACTTCAATTTCTCTTCTTCTGAGTTCCCTAATTCGGTCAACAGTGTCACTGATCATTTATTCATTCAAATAAGAAAAATTTTAGTTACATTTCTCATCTCTCATATTCAATCAGTTGTCAAGTACCTTTAATCCTGCTTTCTAATTTCCAAAATTACCTTTCATTCACCTGCACTGTTCCTATTGCTATATAGCTTTCAAACTAACCTCCTACCTTACCTTCCCATCCGCCCTTGCCCATCTCATATGTGTTCTATTTCCTTTTAGTCAAGCAGACCCTGAGGCCAGGGCCCTTATGCAGATAGTTCATTTTAGGAAGTGATCCTGAGGAACAGGAGTGAGCAGAGGAGAAGAGTGCGCAAGCGGGAAGGGAATGGCGATCTAGGGCTATGTCATTAAGTTAAGTTGCACTGTGGGTATTTAGGGCTCCAACCTGCTAGAGAATCCTGAGCAGCCCTGTAGAACATGCCTCAGAATAATACGTCTGAAGGATGAAAGGAGCGAACATTTATCTACTAGCTACCATCCCACGCTGGTCAAGAGTTGCTCCGGAGGTGTTAACTTGTGGATTTCCAGGTGTAGTTGAACAGATGCCCACATGGGGTCACAGCACAGAAGTTTAATTGTGTAAAACAAGAGAACAGAGCTGCCTTAATGGGTGTGTGATCTGTTAGTGATCTTTGCAGTCACACTTTGAAGCTCCTAATGCTTTGTGGGGCCCAGAAGGAAATGAAAATGTGGGACCTCATTTTAAATGTGCGATCTAGCCAGTTTTGCTCGACACACATGGTGGCCCTGAGGTGAGGCTCTCCCAAGTCACCAAAGGCAGCTGGATACCACACCAAAAGTTGTAGTAGAAAGGTTGTTCAAAAGGATGTGAAGCGAGGCCCCTGAAGCGTTCAATGCCCATTCCATGTTTATATATATATAGAAATCATGAAGAGAAAGGTAAAAAATTTAGTAAGATTTTGTTCATGATAATATGCACCAACCATGTGTTGAAATACATGCCCAGAAGACAAATATAAATGTTTCTTTGGGTATAGACATATAAACAAAAATTGGAGTGATTTAAACATATGGATATGAGAGGTTATTTTTGTTGTTGTTGTACACACACACACACATCTGTATTTCTATTCATGAATATATTAAGCAGTGATGATCTACAGACAACCTGCAGAGAAATGTACAAAACTTGTTCTTCCAAATGTATCCACGCCATGTAAACCTGGGGCCTTTCTGCTTAGAGCAGACCCTTAGGGCAGCTCTGCCGGCTATGATTCAGGTCTGGTGACCACAGTGGGCTGGTCACTCATTCATGTGAGAATGGGCTCACAAGGCTTTTGAATAAGCCATCTTTCCCCTGTATCTCCCACTTTGACACGAAAGGGCTGGCTCATCCTTAACATCATCTGGGAAGAGAGTTCACCAGTGCAGGGAAGCACATTCAGACTGGGAAGAATGCCACTTTTGTCTGCCTTTTTTTCTTCTCCAGCGTGGTGACTTTGCAGCTCCAAACTTGCACTTTGAGGGAAGAGGGGATGTGCATCAAGAAGAAGTGATTCAAGTTACTTCCCAGGATGTATGTCCTTCCTATAATATCTTCCTTTTATCTCATGCACCATTATAAGGAATCTAAAGAAAAAGGGGAAAAGAGATCTCTAATGTGGGTGTATAAGCTTAAGTGCTGTACCCTCCATCCTATAAGGTAACATTTCTACTGGGCACACACTTGTCAGCATTTAAATATCCAGGAGCAGAGAATGTTTTGATTGGTTCTAAAGTAAACTTTTGGTTTTGAGAATCTGTAGGAGAAAAGACTAGAAAACACAAAGCAAAAATAATATATTTTCTTTTTTTTTAAGTGAGAAGTGCCTTACAAGTTAGGGAGGCATCGATATTCTGTTTTAAGACTGGCAAAGCTAATGTAATGCAGAGAGGGCTGCTGACTTCTCCAATCGGAATCATCTAACCAGCTACATATGAACCGAAACCCAGCTATGCTTGTTGCTCATTGAGTTGACAGTATTATTTTTGAAATTTTAGTTGTACTGGAAATCTAGAGAATCACCATCAGATCCTTCCCATCTCTTTACCCCCTCCCTTTTTTGAGTGTACCTGTGAAGAAATGGGATGTGACTTTTGGTTAGATTATAGAAATAGTTACTAGTTAAATGTTTGTTTTGTGAATGTCTCTAGTTATTTGCAGGTATTCAGTTTTCAAGTAAATCATGAAGACAAAGGTCAAAACATTTAGTAAGATTTTGTTCATGATAATAAGCACAAACTATGTGTTTAAATGCATACCAGAGGACAAATATAAAGGTTTTTATGGGTATAAATAAATAAAAATTGGAATGACTCAAGCATATAGATATGAGTTACTATTTTTGATGTTTTTTATTGTTTCTTCTCTAAAGGGGTGTACAGCTCCACTAATCTGAACACTGGCTATTACTTTGTGTCCTCTTCGTAAATTAACTTACTGTGATAATCTCGATGAAAACTGATGACAAATTATTTCTGAAAAATGTAGATACATTCATCATCATCAGCTGTGATCAGCTGCAGTGAAGATGTCTTTTGAAAATGAAGTGCTCTAAATTAAGACTTTTAAAAGTACAAATAACAACAACCAAGTGAGCAAAATCCTCATCTTTTGAAACTTGGTGTATGAATGTGTCCATTTTTGATGAGGTCAACTTCAGTGGGGCACGTTCAGAACGCAGTGTGGTGTACCAGTTAGTGACTCTATTAGAGGAGGCCATGGTGACACAGCTCTTCACCCCTCTGCCAGGTGGCGCTGTACGGTAGTAGGTGAGGTCTTGAGCAAGGCATAAAATGTCATCTGCTAATCTATTTAATTGTACTGCTGACCCTGGCACCAGATTATATTTGAAGTGTGAAAATGAACTTATTTTATGTCTAAATCATTTCTACAACTATACTTAAATAGGTCTCGATCTTCACTTTTGGCGAGAAGCTTCTGTTTAGTGAATGCATCTTACTCATCTTAAAAGAGTGAATTAAAAAACTCATTGTTTTCAGAATGCACTAACGTCTTTCATTATAACTGGTGCCTCATTCATGCCTTATAAATACTTTACTTTGAATGTAAATAAAGAAGTATTAAAATAAAAGTCTTTTGTTGCCAACAGAGAGCTTTTTGCTTTGGAATAGTCAGACTAGAAGGCATTTGAAGGGCATGAATAGGGAAAATATCTTACAGCATTAGTGTAACATGTGTAATTAAGATGTTTTCTAAAAAATAAAAGCCACATATATATTTTCTTCCTTTTAAGGTAAATATTTTTGTGATCATTTTCCCCTTCAAGGGCAATTACGGTCCTCCTTAAAATGGTCAATATTCTGGTTCTTCTTTTTTTCCTCCAGCATGAAGTAATTTGGTGCTTTCTTCTTCAAAATTGCTCTCAAATTAATCTTCCAATAGGATGTTTCCAAGACCAGTGCAGGTGACTTACATCAAATCCAAAATTATTTTATTATTTTCATTTAGCCTATTTTATTTATTTTTATAATTAAAAATATCATTATTATTTATTGTGGTTCAAGTACAGTTGTCTCCATTTTCCTGCCACCGCTTTCCCCCACCCCACCCAGCCCCACCTGCCACCTTCAATCCTTCCCCTGCTTTGGCTCTGTCCATGGGTTCTTCACGGAGAGATGTTCCTTGAAGACCCTTTCCCTTCTTTCTGCCGTTACCCCTTCCTCCCCTCTGGGCAATTTGTTCTTTATGTCAATGTCATGTGATCTCACCTATAAGTGGAACCTAATCAACAAAACAAATAAGCAAGCAAAATAGAACCAGATCCAAAATTATTTTAAATGTCAAGTTTCTTCTTTTACCATCACAAATGCACATCTTCAAGTCATGTAAATGTGTAAGGTAATTCTGTTTTTTAAAAGATGAAACACCTATCAGAGGTACAAATCAATGTTAGTATTTTGGTTTTTAAGGTGGTGGCATCTAAAAGACGAGAGCAATTGTGCAATTTTTACAGAACGGGACAGTTTTTCCAGTTGTCAAGCTTCTTCTCTTTTCATGTTAGTCATCTAGGCTCTACAGTGACTAAAAAAACATTTTAATTTAGGAAGTTATCTTGATTGTGAGTATTTATGGAGATCTACAGTTTCCAAAGGAAATTTTCAGAGAGGAGCCTATTTAGCGTAATTATTACATTTCCTGTGGAAAGTTTATTAGGTCAATATAAGAAATCAGAATAGTTTGACTCTCACAATTTGAATTAGTTTCATAGTGTTTGTAAGAGGAACTATTTTTGTTGAATATTAATCAATAGGAACATATTTCTTAGAGTAGTTTTATTGAATATCCATACTATGCTGGCAGTAAAATCAAATAGAGGTTGGACAAGAGCTATGGCTTCAAGGAAATTTTAGTTTAATGAATGACAGAAAATTCTAATTCAAAAGAATTCAGAGAAATAAAGGAGGCTTTTTGCAGAGTTACTGAGAATGGTATAAATATTTTATAATAGGAGATGAGTTAAATGAAGTACTGACAAATCCCTATGATATACAACTTAAAATTTAGATTTTCAAGAATATATAGTGGTAGAGACAAATGCCCCCTATTTATAATTGGGAAAAAGTTAGGATATGAAATAGCATAGAATTGTGTCTTTATAACATATATATGATGAACCTAATTTATATGAAATAATTTCCAATATTTATTATATTATAAAAGTTTTTCACTAAGATATTAAAAACAATTATTTCTAGATAGTAGGTTTATAAATGACTTTTTTTTCTTTTTGCACTCTGAAGTTTCTTCACTGGATGTATTATTTTGTAATATTTATTTTATTTTAAAACAAAAACATACAGAAACACACAATAGTACTAATTTATGTTAAAGAATGTTTACAAAAACCTTTTATTTTATTTAAGATAAATAGAAATTCACAAACGCTTTATTGTCAATATATTTTAGGAAAGTAGTGAAAACTTCCTACCTAGTTTTAGATAAAACCTTCATTTCGTCTTCTCCTAAGCACCGATTCATAATATACAGGACACAGGGGGCGGAGAGATGATAGGTGGCATGAGTGAGTGTGGCTGTACAAACCCCATTAACCAGTGTTTCTGGGCTCAGGTCTATGACTAATTGATATCATTTATTGAGTACTTACCATGTGGCAGGCCTGGTGATAATTACACTTTAAATACTTTATCTTGATTCCTATAACACACTCATGTGCTCAGCATTATTATTTCCATTTACAGACAAGTACCTGAGGCTCAGCTGACAGTTTACTCAAGGTCACAGGACTAGTTAACTGCAGAGGTAGGATCTGAAACTAGATCTTTTAGACTTAATATCTATTTTCTTCTCATTGTAAATTAATCAGTTGTTTGACCATATAGACAAATTACCTTCTAAAATTTAGTTATTTTCTCATCTTTAAATTGAAGGACTTGAGCTAGGTTGGAGGAAGCTCAAAGTCTTCCTGCTAAAGAATTACTTTTAATGTTTTCTGAAATCTACAGTCATATTTGAGGACAGATAAGATTGGGTCAGAGCTGCTGAGGGTAGAAACAGCTTGGAAATTAATGAGAAGTACCTTTTACATTGATGGTGGGCGGGAACTGACTGTGTCTGCACTGTCTGGGTCCTCCAAGGGACAGTAAAACAATAATAGTTGGTGTAAATTTGCTGGCCAAAATGCACGCTAATTAACCTTATAATTTAAAAAATATGTGTAAGTTCAGTTTTAGAAAGAGTCTATAAATAGAATAAAACTGAAATACAAGAATATGTTACTATTTGGTAAGGGCAGAATTACTTATTTGCTAAAAAAACACCAGTAGCATTTAAAGGAAACAGTTGTCAGGTTAGAAAACAGTTCATCATAGTGGAATAAAGTAATGCAATGAAAGGAGAAATAATAGAACTTCATGATGGGAGCGTGGACTCTGTATTTGGAAGTATTTTGCTGAGAGCACTCTGATACCAGGGACAGATGAAGTGAGTGACCTCATGGGGCTTTTTTAATTTCTGTGACACCATAACAGAGCACTCTGAAGGTACCTTGCTTATGACACTTCTGCATTTACATTTCACCACATAATGAACTGCTGAATGATTTTGGTCGAAATAGTTTCCCTATTATTGCACAAGTCCTCTCATTATTGGATGGAACAACCCCTATGTGCTCCACCAAGCTCAAAACTGGAACTGGACTGCAATGATTTTCTAAGTTCATTTCATAATCAGTGGTGCAATACTTCATATTCATATCCATAAATATAAAAGGCCTTGGTGACTCCACATGTGACCAATATCATATGCCATTGAAATTATGCAATTTAGTTTTGTAAAACACAAAAAATCACCAGAATGATACAGAAACCATAAAGTACAGATTTCCTTTTTATTAGTACTGCCCCTGCCCCTGCTTCCCATACAGCACCCAATTTAGGACAAAGACAAAACAGAAGTGTATCTTGAATATGCATCACAGGTTCCAAAAATAAAAAGAAATTGGATTTGGATAGCACTTACTCAATAGACAGATATGATACATGGTGAGAAGGTGCTCTGTCTGCCCTGTGATAGATTAAACTACTTTGTAGGAAAATTACTGTGAGCCAGTCACCACCACCACCGTGGCTAAATCTTTAATAAAATTCTCTTCCATATTCAGGAGTGAGGTATGAAGTACACAATAAGCAGAGTGAAGTACAGTGCCATTTATCAAACACTGGCCAGGTCTGTAATCTTCTGCTTTATCCTTTCTTTGTACTTTATTTGTCTTTATTGTTGCAAGGAGGGATATTTACCAAGAGCAGTAGGCTAAAAGCCCTGATAAATCCCCTCCTTCTCTTTTTTCCTTCTTTTTTATTCCTGTTTGCCAACCTTGTCAGTATCATTTGTTTCCTTCCAGGTGGTCCTTTGCTTGTTGGGCATTCTTTTCTCTCTTTCTTTTCTCTGCTTTTCTTGCAATGTGCATTCACCGAAAGCTACACCAAAGCTACAGGAAAGTGCAATGGGAATGCTGACAGCTATCATGAAAGACTGTCCAGTATGCATTTGGGAAGACAGCAGTGTTAAATAAAATGTTGTAGATGGCCCCTGGGTGGCAGTGCACAGCCAGTCCTGATGCCAACAAAAGCATTTTCAGAGTAGAGATTTTATGTGTGTATACATGCATGCTACACAGGACACAGACGCCATGCGTGTATACACACATTATATACATGCACACGAGATATATGCACACATGAAACATGTGCATATATTATAGATATGTGCATCTCTATGTAGTCACACCACATGTTATATGATACATGTGCATGTATGTAATGTGTGTGCATACATAGACACGACACACTTTAAAAAGGTGCACTGTGTATGCACTACATGCTTATTTATCTGCCCCCAAACTAACAAACTTAACAGTCACTTTGTCTTTGAAACATGCAAACACTCGATCTAATTTATCCCATGTTTTTAAAGTAATGATAATATCGCTAAAGATAAGTTGCACCTTTTTTAAGTCTTATGCTAAAAAGGTTCTGGGCATACCAGCCATGAGATGATACCTGAATTATCTTTAGAATCATGCAGGTGTGGGTGCAGAAGCAGTGGAAGAGTTCGGAGGACAGCGGAGGAGTTTCGTGCCCCCCAGTCTGCACACTGCCGGTCTATGCGGCAGCCTTGGGGGTAAACTATTTTTAGTACTATTATAACCCTTTTTTATTGTTTGAATAGCAGTTTTATGACAAAACATTTATATTCAGACTGCCTTTGTACTTGACTGAAAGAGAGCAATCACGGAGAGTGATAAGGCAACAATGGTAATGATAACTGCATTTATAAAGACGTACAGAATTTAAACGGGTGTGCTAAAATAGACTGACAGTAGTTCTCTACCTGAACCTGGAGAAGAGATGGGCATGGTTCTCGTGGCAGAGAAGTCTTTGCTGTTTGGGAGCAGATGGCTGTGTGTATGTAAGTGTGTGTGTGTGTTCTTTTGCCATTATTTCTTCCTTTCAGTTCAATCTACTTGTATAGAGGTAGGGGTGGCAATAGAAATATTCTATATTCAGATGGATTCTTATCATAATTGTGTCAGATTATGATAAGTACAATTGCATTTCTGAATAAACTTTCAACTCAAGTGTTAGTGCTTAGAAAAATTGTGATTATTTGATCTTATCTAGCATTGGTCTATTTCTCTATCTCCTGAAAAACTGCTTCTCATGAAAAATTGATCATTTATTCTGTGAAAGAGAGGATGAAGGTGAGGAGAAGGAACCTGTATCTCAAAACCTAGTTCAATAGCAAGAGCTGGTTGTATCTTCTGGGTAGCAAAGTTTCCCATGTATGTTTACAGCTTCATCAGATTTCCGTGTTCCTAATGTTATGACCACAAGGAAAAACTAAGCTTCTTTTGACCCAGTTACGTTCCTTTGTTTTTGTTTTTAAATATTCTACAACATTAATAGAATGGATATAACATAATAAAAAGGGTTGACATTGTGCATCTGTCTGGTGCTATACATAAAACTAAAACTATACAATGTGGGGTAGAAATAGTATCTCTCCCTCACAAGGTATCGCTAAGGTCTCTTAAGATCAGCTATGTAGAGCCTAAGTCTGTGCTTTGTCTTCCTTTGCCCCTTCTCTTCTTCAGCAAAGTGAAAAACTTCTGCATGAAGGGAAAAATCAATTTATTCATGCCCCACTTTGATTCAAACAGAAATTAAGGTGGCTTGCACAGATATATAACATAAATTTACAACTAAGTGAGGGAAATGAAGCCAAGGAAAAGCCAGAGGAGGGAAGGTGGAGCGTGGAGTGTGACTACGGAACCAAATGCCCACTGTGAGGCCCTGTGGACTGGCGGGTCATGAATAGCACGTTTAGTCCTAAGCTCTCTGGTAGCCAGCACAAAGACAGAAACTAATTCCAAGAGGCAGCTCAAGAGAATAAACTGATTCTTTAGAAGGTCTGCAACTATTACAGGTACATAGACTTTGTGGAAATTTATCTCCTGGGTCTTTGTAGAGAGGCCTTTGTGTAATTCTAGGAACTATGTTCTTCAACTGTAGCCTATGGTGAACATACACATCAGTGTAATGAAAACTAGTTATATGTTATGTAGCATCCTGGTAAAGCAAGTCAGTGAAAGCAAGTCTAAGGTTGTCCATTCATTCAATAGTCATCTGTTGAGTATTTTGTATGTGTCATGTGGCAAGGCAACAGGTGGAAAATGCTACTGAGCAAGAGAGGTAGCCCCTGTCCTCATCAAACTTACAATCTTTCCCGGACAGTTGACATTTATAAGTTAGATATGTGTGTATGTGGAAAGTTCTGTAGTTGGCCACCAAGAGAAGGTCTAGTGGTTTAACCTAGCGTAAGGGCAGGTGTCACAGAAGCGAAGGGAATACTGAGACTCCGTAATATTTAGACAGTTCTGTACAAATGGATGTCTATGAATCCAGCTTTTAATTTGTGTCAAATAGTGGTGAGTTCAAGATAGAACTTCCTTACAAGAGGCCGCAAAGTGCTTTTGTTCTATACTGCTGGTTGAGAGCAAAGCCAAGTGTCTCAAGGATCACTTGACCTGGGATGAGAAAAACAATAAAAATTGTCTTTATTCAACCATATTCTATTTGTCCATATGGAAGAACAGAGCAAGAAATATTTATATCTGCATTTTGGCTGCTGAATTCTTCCATTATGAGTCCCTTATCTTTTGCAAAGCGTGTGTGTAGTCTTTTCTTTAAGCTTTAAGAATATGAGTCACATACTGACTTGTATCTTTAGAATTTTTAAACACAGTTTCTATCAAAAGTCATTGTTAGCTGCATGTTCCAGAAAAGAAGTTGTTTAGAAGGAATAGTTATATATCAGGAAAATGCATACATCTACTTGGAAACAGCATTTTATGACATCAAGAAATAGTCTACTTTTTTCATTTGATAGTATAAGGACTGTAAATGCCCCTGTTGTCTTCTGTTTAACTTATCATTAGTAGTGTTCAGCATAGTTTGACTTTAAAATATGGAGATACAAAATTTCAAGCAATATATGTTTTTGATTCTGTGTGTCTCTAAGCTTGACTTTGTTTTTCTCGATCTATAATTAGCTCCATATGATTTGTTCCTTTTTTGGAGCTGTTTGTGAAAACAGTAGGGAGGAAGAAGAAAGATGTGTAATAAAAGGATTATGAATCAAATATTGTGACAAACAATGGGGAAAAAACCCTAGCAGATTCTGGCTTGATGGCAAAACAGAATACCTAGTTATTGGTAACCATTTTTGGACAATTAGGCCACGTAACTTGTCAGGAAGATAATTTTTCTTTAGCGAGATTTCTTTTCTTTTCACCAGCATGGCAGGGATCTGGTAACTTCATCCAGAAAATTAGTCCCTAGGTCTGACTCTGACTGTCGTGATTAGCAGCCTGCCTTTCCTGCCTCACCTGTCCACACAGGCCCCACAGGCACACCAATTACCACCCCTCTTCCCTTTGCAGAAAGGGCATGCAGAAAGGGGATTGCAACGGAATGCAGAAATTATCTTTATTACTTTTGACTTGAGTTTAGAGAAGTTCGGAAGAATTCAGTGTGATTCCTACACAGCCTATATTAGAGAGATGAGAATTTCCTTCTTGAAAGTGTGTATGTGTTTAAGAAATGGGGATAGGAGATAGGCAATGATTTCATCTCTTCTCTGAATAATCCAGACATCTCATGACTTTTAGGTTATCTCCAGAAAAAATAGTTTTCACACTACTCTTTATCTCCCCTCATCCCTCTCCCTCACCCTCGACCACCTACATCTTAAAGCTGTATGAGAAACAGGGGATATGTCCACCACCTTTTTTATCAAAGAAATATAAGCCACGGAAATGTTAACATTCTTTTTTACACTTTTACAGACTGATTCTTGCAGATACAATTAATTTGGCTCTGCCTTTCCATTGAGAAACAAACAAAAAAGTTTTTCCCTTGGGCTGTTCTATTTAATGTTTACTGTCAAACTGTGTCTTTCTTGGGGTTTAAAAACAGTGGTAAGACATGCATTCAATTTTGGGGGGAAAAGCATTTAGAATAACTAAGGATGAACATGCAGAATACTAAGCAGAAACCTAAAGCTTCTCCTATTGTTGCCTAACATCTGTCGGATGCAGCCGCTATTAACTCTTCATTTGGGAAAGCATTTTTATTTCTTTTATTATGCAAAAAACCTCATTTGAAAAAATTAGCTTTCTGACTTTGTGCTAGTGACATCAATGCCTTCACCATGACTTTGTGCTAGTGACATCAACACCTTCACCATGACTTTGTGCTCCTCAGTGAGGAAAAGCACGCTTGACCCTGTCACAGACACACTTAGCAAAGGGACCCATCATGGGTCATGCTGACATTTTTGGGTTTTTCATTTTAGACAACCTCGTAAGAACTTTAGGTCTCACAGTAGGAACTTCTTGGAGCTGGCCTGGGCACACACCATGCACATTCTGATGCTTTCCCAACCTTCTCGGTGTAAAAATAGACAATTTTATTATAGGAGGCTCAGGAATGCTGGGTTTTGTCAGAGACTACATTGTGAGACAGCTTATGGTTGTATGTCAGAGGCTGGACCGTTCTGAATTAATTCTTTATGGCCTTGTTTCTTAGCTTATATGAAACTATTGTGCACAGTGAGCAAATGGACTCTAAGCTACCCGAATCTTATATCAATTTTTAAGAATGAAAGATGGCTCTAGTCTATGGCATAATATGCTTTCTTTGAACATTACAGATTCTGGTCTAAACTCATGCATAATTAGTCATACTGTAGAACTAAATAGATTTTATTCTAGGTGGCAGGTTCCTTTCAGGCACATAATGACAGAAAAATAGATTTGTTCCTTCAACTCCTTTTGTTTCCTCTTCAGCTTCCTTCCAAAAGCTTTTTTGAGCAATCGAATGCATGCCTGCTAGAGACTCCATTAGGAAGACTTAAGCATTAACTATGTTAGGCCACTGAGAAATGATAAACGTAAATTAGGTGTAAGAAAAAAGAA
Organism: Carollia perspicillata; assembly: GCA_004027735.1. Lineage (NCBI taxonomy): Eukaryota > Metazoa > Chordata > Mammalia > Chiroptera > Phyllostomidae > Carollia > Carollia perspicillata. The sequence goes on along the minus strand of PVKM010000462.1, from coordinate 4,925 downwards.
AAATCAAATGAGAAATCAAAAGAAAGAAAAAAGAACTAATAAAGTGGTGAAGAGGCAAAGATGAAAAAGAAGAAATTGCTTCCAATCTTAATTAAAAAGCAAAAGTCTCAATATAGCATTGCATTTCCAAAAAGATAAATTTCTCCATAGACATACATTTCAATTTTTGAGGAAGGACATGCTATTAGAAACTTGGAAAGATTTGTCTGTCATATAAGAAATATTGCCCTACAAAATGGGATTTAGTAACTTTTTATTCAAAATAAGGTGTTCATAGAATAAGAAATGATTGGGAACACCATCACGCTAAGAAGGAAAACCTGTCCCCCCTTTTTTGAGAAGAAAGCAGTATTTTTAGACATCCTTCCCTTTCCTAAAATATTAAAATCATGATGATGTAGTAGATAAATTGCATGGATAAGAATTGAAGAGTGTAGAAATTTCAAGGATAAAAATTTCCTCCCCATTTTTTTTTTGAAAAAGATGCTAGAAGTTTATATTTTGTGGCCCTGTTTGTGTACTTCTACTTTCTGTGTACATATTGGGATACAACGTCAGTACCTACGAGGGGTACTGTGCTAAGTAACATGGCAGCAAGCTATTTGATCTCCAGGAGTATCCAGTGTTTGTGGAAGTGCTCTATTAACAATTTTTTAATACCAATAGTTTTATTAGATTAATTTGTCCACTGCATATAACTCCTTAGCAACACCAATTCAAGGTATCTCTCTTGTAGGGTTTCATAATGAGTGTATTCCATTGTCACTCACAAAAAGTCACACTATTCCACAAAGCCTTTACATCGTAAACTCTTCACTTTCCTCCTTAGTATGATGTTTAGGTAGAGGTACTAATGGTTATGAGAAGATCTGTAAAAGTTTAGTAATACACACTCACTGATATTTAACTAAAATAAAACTTTAACCAGAGAATCTTAGAAGTAACTGTTTTTTTTTAAGCCATTAAATTTTGGGATTGTGTGTTATACAGAAATAAATAACTGAAATGACAAAAAAAGGCCTTCATCTTGCAAAACATAGTAGATGTGCTTTCTTCCTCATTTACTTGAGGTGTCAGCAGCTCTTTTTTTTTTAATTTCACCCTTCTACCCCTCTCCCCTCTGACAAACCTCAGCTTGTTCTCTGTATCAGTGGGTCTGTTTCTGCTTTGTTGTTGTTGTTTTTTTTTTAGATTTCACATATAACTGAAATCATACAGTATTCATCTTTGTCTGACTTATTTCACTTAGCATAATAGCCTCTGTGTCCATTCATGTTGTCACAAAGGGTAAGATTTTATTCTGTTTTATTTCTGAGTAATGTTCTGTTGTATATATAAACTATATCTTTTTCATTCATTCATCTATTGATGGATACCTAGGTTGCTTCCATATCTTGGCTATTGTAAATAATTCTCCAATGAACGTAGGGGTGCATATGTCTTTTTATTTTATTTTATATTTTATTTCATTTTCTTTATTTCCTTTCTGGAGAGAGAGGAAGGAAGGGAGAAAGACAGGGAGAGAGACATCAATGTGAGAAGGAAACATCGATAGATTGCCTCATGTACACATCCCAGCCAGGGACCGAACCCTCAACCTAGGCATGTCCCTTGACAGGGGATCATAGTGGGGACCTTTCACTTTGCAGGGCATCACCCAACCAACTGAGCCACACAGGTTAGGACTGCATATATCTTTTTGAGTTCATGTTCTGTTTTCTCAGATAAATACCTAGAAGTGAAATTTCTTGAGCCATATGGCAGCTCTGTTGTTATTTTTTTGAAGAATTATCATAATGTTCTTCACAGTAGTTGCTCTAATTTACAATCCTACCAACAGTGTATGAGAGGTTCCCTTTCCACCGACACTTGTTATTTGTTGATTTTTTTGTTGGTAGCCTTTCTCATAGGTGTGGTGATTGTAGTTTTGATTTACACTTCCCTGACTGGTAATGTTGAGGACCTTTTCATGTGTCTTTTGACCATATGCATGTCCTCTTTTGAGAAATATCTGTTCAGGTCCTCTAACCACTTTTTAATTGGATATTTTTTTTGCTATTAAGTTATATCGATTCCTTATACATTTTGGATATTAACCCCTTATCGAATGCATCACTTGTGAGTGTCTTCTTCCATTCAATAGATTGTCTTTTCATTTTGTTGATGATTTCTTTGCTGTGCAAACACTTTTTAGTTTGATGTAATTCTATTTGTTTATTTTCTCTTTTGTTTTTCTTGTGTGAGGAGACATATCCAAAAAGAGCAGTGTCGAAGAATTTACTGCTTATGCTTTCCTCTAGAAGTTTTTGGTTTCCATTCTTACATTTAATTCCATTTTGAGTTTATTTATATATATGTTCTAAGAAAGTGGTTTAATTATATTTTTACATGTAACTGTTCAGTTTTCCCAACACCACTTATTGAGGAGATGGTCTGTAAAGACCCTCATATATTCTTGCTTTCTTTGTTGTAGATCAATTGACCATATAAGTGAGGATTTATTTCTGAGCTCCCTATTCTATTCCATTGATCTATATATCTGCCTTTATGCCAGTACCATACTGACTTGATTATTGTAGCTTTGTAGTACAGTTTGAAATCAGGGGGCATGTTACCTTTCACTTTGCTTTTTCTTTAGGTTTCTTTGGCTCTTTGGGGTCTGTGTTCCCATATAAACTTAGGTTTAGTAGTTCTAGTTCTGAGAAGAATGCCATTGGTATTTTAATAGGGATTGCATTAAATCTGCATGTTGATTTAGTTAGTCAGAACATTTTTAACAATATTAATTCTTCCAATTCATAAGCCTGGTGTATCCTTTTACTTATTTGTAGAATTTGGCAATATTCTTAAAAGTCATTTGGTCTCATTCTCATATTCTAGAGTTGAAATAATAAGGCTTAAAATGGAGTTCCCAAGACTCAAGTTATTGGAAGAATAAATAGTAGAAATCATGTCTTAAAAACTAAACATTTTCCCCTTTTCTTTTTGGGCTTTGGGCTCTTCAGTGATATGATTTCCTCCCCACTTACATATCAATATTACTTTCCTGAATTTAGGTTGAATAAAAACATAAAGGTCATGATTTCCCTTAAGCACAAAATTATTCTGTGACCACCTATGTGATTAAATTCTTGGGTATTTTGGTTCATCTGTATTTTTTAATTAGGAGGTAATTCCTAAGAATGCACTTTTGTTTATTTCTACCTATTTTAGGTTTATAGAATTATAAAGATGAAAATGAATCTGTAATATATTACTCAATTCAACTCTCTTATTTTATAAGTGAGGTGCTGAGGCCCAGAGTGATTTTATCACTTCCCCAGGCTCACAGTCAGTGAATAACTGAGTGGAGACTAAAACAAAAGATCCCAGGACTCAGTTTACTTCCCTTCAACCTCTTTTGCATTACATTTATTTCATTTATACATTATAAAAATTAAATTGTAGAATATTTCAAGCATGAAGAAAATCTAAAAGAGCAAGAAGAATACAGTTAATACCCATGAATCCTACACTAGTGCCTTTTAAACCATATTTGCTCTATTTGCTGCAGACGTTTGTCTCTTTATTTTAAAGAATAAAGCAGATATAATTTAGACCTCTCTGTTCCCCCTCCCTCTTTCCTCTTTCTGTTTTTATTTCATTATGTAATTTTCCAATTGTTGCTCGGAAAAATTTAAAAAATATTAAAAAATTGGAAGGCTCTTCCAGTGATCACCATATAACTACCATCTAGATTCAGCTATTACCCGTTTGCTATATTGCTTTTTTTGTATCTATTCATATTCTTATATTCATCAACTGATATTTCGGTGCATTTCAAATGAAAATGTAGGCATCAGTACACCTTTCCCTAAACACCTAACATGTATGTACTCTCAAGTGTTAAGTGTTTTTTACATTGTTTCTTTTGATGTAAAATTTATGTACAATGAAACGCACAGTTCTTAAGTGTACTTTTACTGAGATTTGAAAATCCAGCCGTGTGACTGTTGCTGTGATCGTGCTGTAGAACACTACTGTCACTTCAGAAAATTCCCTCAGGCCTTTCTCAGTCAGTCTCTGACCCAACACTTTAGAAATGGCTACTTCTGATAGTTTCCATTACAGATTAGTTTTATCTGTTTTAGAAGTAGAATACAATGGAATCACACACTATGTCCGGTTTTGTGTAAAGCTTTCACACAGCATAATGTTTTTGAGAGGTGCTCATACTGTTGGATGCAGTAGTTAGTTCATGTTTATTGCCAAACAGTATTCCACTGTATGGACAAATCTTGGTTTGCCTATCCACTCCCCTTTGATAGAATATAGGCTTTCTAGTTTTTATGTATTATAAATAAAACTGTGATGATAGCCAGTCCAGCCTTGTTGTAATTGTAGTTTCAAGGTATATCTTTTCTTTCACATTTAATTTTAAAGTGTCTGTGGCTTAATATTTAAAATACATCTCACATGGAACTTCTGGCCAAGATGGAGGCATAGGTGGAAACACTGTACCTCCTCTCACACCAAGATTAAGGACAACAAATATTTACAAACAATAACACAACTGGAACACAGAAGATTGAACTATGGAAGTCCGACAACCATTCAACCAGCCGGGTAAGAGGGGCAGAGTCAGGAGTTGGCAGTCTGAGGAGAAAGAATGTGGTAGGAAAACGTAGTGGCTGCCAGGCTCAGGAGCACTGGGGAGTATAGGTGGCATGGAGCTTGCACACCCCAGATGCAGGGAGGGGACGAGCAGAGCACACAGGGCATGTGGGGCAGTTGGCCGACCATGGACGCACATTCGCACGCAGATAAACTAGGCAAGAGCAGGCAGTGAGATGGACTGCACAGCCCAGGGCCCCAGCAACGGGAAATAAAGCCTAAAAACACCGATTGAAAGGGTGCTAGGAAAGGCTCCCAGCCTCACAGGAGAG
>PVKM010000461.1:91435-107478 GCA_004027735.1 Carollia perspicillata | reverse complement strand
ATCAGAAGTTGTTGCGGACTCTTTGATCCCGTAAAAATATTTTCCCTCCTTCCCCCCCTTTGCGCTTCCCACCCCCTTTCTTGTGATTCCGAGTCACCTAGGTGACTGTGTTGCGAGATGCTAGACTTTTCCTTCTTTCAGTTAAGAAAGGGCAAAAGGAAAAAACGAATGCAGTCTCTACGAGAAGCAAGAAGCAAATAACTAACTAGAAAACAGGCTGTAAGCCTGTTGAGGAGTTGGGTGGCAGGCTTGTGTAACGTCAATAAGTGGTTAGCTGGCTATAGGGTCTCCCCCATTCCTCCCGATCCCCCCCCCACTCAGTTCACACTGACAGTGTGGACGCTGACCAATCAGCTTTCTCCATTGGCTCTCCTGGCCTCCCCAGTGAATATTGACACCCCCCAGGTTCCCATCTTCGGCGGCTTCACTTCGCATTCAGTAGGTCCCAAACTGAACTCATTTATCCACTTCTTTACTCACACTCCTATCCTCTGGTTACCCTTATCTCTGAATTTGGTAAATGGTTATCCAGATCTACCCAGTCTCCCAAGCTAGACTTAACCGCTCACCTTCTCAGCCCCCTAGCTTCCCACACCCAAATCCCTTTTCAAGACCTTATTTATCACTGGATTAAACTACAGTGTCATCTTAATCGGACCTCTTGCCATCATCAATCTTTCCCCCACTACAGTGTGTTTGTTGCTGCCAACAAAGTTATTTTTTCTAAGAAACCTTCCTGATAACGGCTAAAATGTATGGAACGCTAATTATGCTCCTGGCCCTGTGGCGATCGCTTTAGTACACATGAACTCATTTAACTCCTCAAATCAACCCTCTGACCCAGGCACCACTATTATCCTCACTTTATAGTTGAAGACCCTAATGCTAAGAGATTTAATGACTTGCCCAGAGTCACACAGCTAGGAGGGAGAACTGGGACCATATCACTTATATGTGATCATACATATTTCCTTGCTTAAAAACTCCTTTGCGGACACACGGACAAAAACAAGGCTGGGGGGGGTGGTGGGAATGGGGAGGGAGGTGGGGAGGGCTGGGGGTAAAAGGCAGAAAACTGCACTTGAACAACAATTAAAATAAAACAAAATAAAACTCCTTTTTAAAAAGACTACATATTCTCATCTGAAGTCCAGAATAAAGAGATGGGACATAGTTGTTCACAATGCCTGGCAAACATTTCCTGCTTATGCCTCTTCCTCCTGTCTGGAGTACTTGTCAAATGCTTCAGAGTGGTGAGTTTGGTAGAGGAGAGAGCCTGGTGGGCCACTAGGTCACAAGGAGCTCTCTTCTAACTGAAACAGGTGTGGTGGCAGATCATGCAGAGCTGCTGAGACAGGGAAATGGCAGGGTGGGGCAGGCACCTGTCCTAGCCTGAGTTATATCTTGCATTGTTTCCCTTTGTGCATTTGTTTGAAAAGGTCCACCTTTGCACCAACTCATGTCCATCGCCTCCTTAAATTTCCAATTCAAAGTTCCAAACTTATGTGCTCTTGGAAACTTTCTCCAACTAGTCCAACCTGATAGGTCACTTATCTACTTTGCATCTCCTGAACCTCTATGAACTCAGTTTGTATTCTTTAATTTTGTGCTTGTGGTTACATGGCTTTTCATTTCTTTCTCTTTTTTGTACATATTTTCTATTCTTAAATATTTTATTTATTTATTTTTGGAGAGAGGGGAAAGGAGGGAGCAAGAGAGGGAGAGAAGTGTTGATGTGTGAGAGATACATCGAGCTGTTGCCTCTCTCGCATGCATCCCACTGGGAACTTGGCCCAAAACCCAGGCATGTGCCCTGACTGGGAATGGAACTGGCAACCTTTTGGTTCACAGGTCGGCACTCAATCCACTGAGCCATACCAGCCAGTTCCGGGGTGGCTTTTCATTTCATGACAGCATGTTGTCTCCCCAACTGGAGTATAAACTCCGCAACCAATCAAAAATGGTTATTGAGCTTTTACTGTTGAGAGTACACCTTGAGACTCTGGACAGTTAAAACTTACCATAAACCATAGGACCAGATGATTTAGGAGGGTGAACTCCAGGACCGGTGGAATGGTAAAAACACTACAACTTGAAATCATGCATCTTAGAGAGGTCATGGGCATTCGCGTTATTACTGTGGGAGAGTTAGAATATACATTAGTCCAGAGAAAGAGTAAACAAGGTGGCCTTAGAAGATATAAGAGGCACTAGTAGTAAAGAGGACTAACAGAAGCCCCCCCCCCCCCGCAAACCACTGTAGTCATAAAATAGGAATCGATATGGCAGGACACGGTATAGGGGGACACAGGCCTTTTTCCCAGCTTCAGTCCCAGAGTTTATGGTCTCAACTGGCTCCCCATTCACCACTTGTTTTTTTTCCTTGTTGAAGGGCATATGGGGTTTGGCTTTCCTACCTCTTTCCCTGCCACCACCCACTCTTCTACCTGGGTGCCACCCCCCAAGCCTGCTGCCAAACCGGCTTTATTCATTTGAATTGAGATAGACATTTCCCCACTTCTTTCTTACTCTGCCCAGCTCTGAAAATACACACAACCCCCACCTAAGGTTTGTATAGGATTTTTGCTAGTGACTGCAGGGAAAGATGCAAAGATTAACGAAAATGGCAATGACAAAGTTCAAGGAATCTCAGAAAGCACCATCTGTACTTGTCCCTGGTCTTCATAGACACGTATAAAACACACATTTTTGTAACATTCTTCCCTAAGTCCTTCTTTATGCTTTTCTGTGAAAGATTTCTAGATCTTTTCTTAGAAACCAGTACCACCCTTCCAACCCTGTTGTTGGTTTTAAAAAAATCTTTTCGTTAGTAAATATTTCTTAGGAACCTACTATTTTCCAGACAGTAGTCTTAAGTATTTTTATGTAAAGTTCACTGAAATGAACTGAAGTCCTCAGGTTTAGCCCCAAGTAGATTTGATTTGGCCCCATGACTGAGTTCAGGGCCACGGCCAGTCCTTTCTGGACCCTGGAAGCCAGTTCGATTCAGTGAAAACAGCACTAGATTGCGTCATGACAGTTGAGTCCTTGTCATAGCCCTGTCACTGACTAGTTGAATAATGATAAAATCACACTACTATTAAAGAGTAACATTTATTGAGATCTTAGTACGTGCTAGGCACTGGGCTAAGTGCTTTATATGAACCATCTGATTTAATCCACACGATAAGCATGAAAGTTAAATGCTAGTACTATTTTCATTTCACACAGGAAAATGAGACTTAGAGAGGGTAAAGGGACCTCCTTAAAGTCCACAGTTCCTAAGCGGTAGAGCAGAGTTACAAATCCAGGCAGGCTGACTCCAGAGCTTCCACAAGTCAATTCACCTCTTCCAGCTGTGGCTTCAGTTGTAAAATGAGAATGTTGTATTAGATAACTCTAAAGTTTCTCCTGCTCTAAAATCCTGTCTCTTAAGATCTTCCATCTGGATGCAAGATCCCGGAGAGTCCTTTTGGCCTTAGGCTGCCCTGAGCTTTCACTTCTCACCCACACAAATTCAGTCCTAGCACCTGTATGAATAAGGTCCATAAAGCTTCATCTCTCAGGTCTTGGGCTCCTCTGAACTGACTGACCTTTGATCTTCCTCTTTAACCCTTCCTCTAGGTCTCTATGGTCCTAAAGTTTGAAAATCCTACTGGCATGATATTTACCAGAGTTCTTAACCAAAAAGTCTCCAATACATGAAAACATGCTTATATTTTAAAATTACGTGAAAAGAGTCCTGGCTGATGTGCCTCAGTGGATTGAGTGCCAGCCTGCAAACCAAATTCGCTGGTTTGCGGGCCAGGTCCCTGGTTGGGGGGCACACGAGAGTCAACCACACATTGATGTTTCTATCCCTGTCTTTCTCTCTCCCTTACCCTCCCTCTAAAAATAAATAAATAAGGGGGAAAATCTTACCTTTAAAAAAATACACTGAGAAAAGATAGAAGGGTCAAAAGGTGTTAACTAACTGTAGCTATTTTTTCTTTTAATTTTCTTAGAGTTTTCCAATTTACTATGACTGTATATAACTTTTACATACTTTTTTTTATTGATTTGAGAGAGAGTGAGAGAGATCGATTGTTGTTCCACTTATTTATGCATTCATTGGTTGATTCTTGTATGTGCCCTGACTGAGTATTGAACCCACAACCTTGGTGTTTGGGACAATGCCTTAACCAACTGCGAGCTACCCAGCCAGGGCCAACTGTGTATAACTTTTACACTGGAGAAATGTTTTATTTTCTCTCTTTCTATAATGGACTTGAGGCACTTTACCCCCCCCCCAAAAAAAAAAAAGAGTACAAATGTCATGAGATTATAGAAATAGAACATCAGAGGCATGGAAAGGAAGAGGGATCTAATGTGCTATGGCTGAACATTAAATTCACCTTCTGGGCAGCCAAGGGACAGGGGGAACACAATAAAATACAGATTCCTTGTTATCAAAGGAAAGATACATAGCAATTTCTCAAGAGAGACAGATTTTCCTGTCATTAAATTCTTTTTTTCCCTCAATTGAAAAGGCTGCGCTACAGCAAACAAAAATTTTTGAAAGAACCGAACATTTAGAATCCCATTGCCTTCATACAACTCTCATCTTTGCCTATCAGCTTTCAGTTCTTGTCCACAGACACAAATAATTTTACATGGCTGCAATTAGAGTCTATATGCCATTTTGTGTTCTGTTTTTTTTCAATGAACATATCATAAACACATTTTCATATTTAGTCTTCCAGAGTTATAATTTTTTAACATCTACATAATGGTCCATTGCGGGCACTACATTCCATATGAAATGTCTCATTTGGGATTAACATAAGGGACAATGTCCTCAGTAACAGTTTCATAACACACACAGAAGAGATTTTCATATTACTTTCTTATAACACCCTGGCTAAAAGCCAAGGGTGTAACATTAAAGCCTTTCTGCAGGGGCTGAGCTAATATGACTCAGGCATGTAACTTTCTGGCGCTCTAACCTGATCTGAGGATACAACTTAAAATGCTACCACTCCTAAAAGACTGGATAGATAGAATGTCTTTTACAATACACCCCATAAATATCTCTTTTCACTACCAGGCTTTTGATCGGACCTCAGAGGCTGACTACATTTATTCTCTGATGAAGACCAGAAATGTTGGTATGCCCTGGTGTTGACTGAGGCAGGATCCATATGGTCTGGAAGTCAGAGGAACAAACAGGTGGTTAGGTGACAGGGTTTACATCTGTCTTGAGAGTTGAGAAGCCTGACCAATGTTCTTGCCTGCATGGAATGTGCCCCACATCCCTGTGAAGGTAGGGTGCAGGTGAAGCTTAGGTTTTTCCCTAGGAAGCAGCTTTTGGATCTGAGTTCCACACCACAGAGGAGGGATTTTAAAAAAGGATTTTATTTATTTATTTATTTTTAGAGAAGTGGGAAAGGGAAGGAGAAAGAGAGGGAGAGAAACATCAATGTGTGGTTGCCTCTCACACGCCCCCTACTGGGGACCTGGCCTGCAACCCAGGCATGTGCCCTGACTGGGAATCGAACCTCTGACCCTTTGGTTCACAGGCCCATGCCCAATCTACTGAGCTACACCAGGCAGGGTGGATTTTTTATCTGGACAATGTTCGAAACCCATAACCAGTCAGGTGGTCTCAGCATAAGAAGGGAAGGTCTCATAAATATTCCAACAGAACCCCTGGTTTTGGGAATTGTAGGGTACCAGTGTGTCATCCAGTCTGATTTAGCTGCATAATGGGGTTTTATATTAAAAAATTGAATGTTGGAGACTGTCACCAAGGACAATCATTACAAAGCTTTTTAAAATAAATTTCATTTATTTATTTATTTATTTATCTATCTATTTATAGAGAGAGGGGAAGGGAGGGAGAAAGGGAGAGAGAGAGACATTGATGTGTAAAACATCCATCAGTTGCCTCTTACACACCCCCAACCACTGGGAACCTGGCCCATAACCTAGGCATGTGCCCTGACTGGGAATTGAACTAGCAACCTGTCAGTTCACAGGCCAGTGCTCAATTCATTGAGCCACACCAGCCAGGGCTAAAAATTTTTTATAGAATTGATGTCGAGCTGTTATTTCAGGCACTAATTATATACCAGACCCAATTGCTTCTTAATAACTATACCTTATATGTGATAATACTATGTCAGCAGCAGAAAGGTGAACTAATTTTTTATTTAAAAATTCTTATTGTATTAGCCCTGGCTGGTATAGCTCAGTGGATTGAGTGCGGGCCTGTGAAGCAAAGGGTCGCCAGTTCAATTCCCAGTCAGGGTACATGCCTGGGTTGCAGGCCAGGTCCCCAGTAGGGGACACATTGATGTTTCTCTCCCACTCTCTCTCCTTCCCTTCCCCTCTCTCTAAAAATATTTATTGTATTAACATTACAGCCACAAAACAAAAACATTTTTAAAAAATGAGTTATTTATTTATTTTTAGAGAGAGGGGAAGGGAGGAAGAAAGAGAGGCAGAGAAATATTGATGCAAGAGAGAAACATCAATTGGTTGCCTCTCATAAGCTCCCTGTCCAGGGATTGAACCCACAACTCAGACATGTGCCCTGACCAGAAATCAAACCAGCAGCCTTTCTCATTGTGGATGATGCCCAAGCATCTGAGTCACACTAGTCACAACAAAACCTTTTTAAAAATAGAAAAACAGAAGAAAATAATTATCCACAATCCAACTATCTTTTTTTTAATTTATTGACTTTTAGAGAGAAAGGAAAGGAGAGAAAGAAAAATATCAACTTGTTTTACATATTTATACATTTATTGGTTGAATCTTCTATGTGCCCTAACCAGGGATTGAACCCACAACCTTGGTATATCAGGACAACACTCCAACCAACTGAGCTACTCAGCCAGAACCACAGTCCACCTATCTATCTTAACACAACTGTCATTAAGATTTTGTGTACTTGCCTTATTATTTTCACCACCATATTTTTACATACTTATAGTCATATTGTGCATATAAATTTGAGTTTTGTTTTAAAATTGTAATTCTACAAGTAACATGTGAATATATTTTCCGTTAAAAGTTTAGACTATTACAGAAAAAGTTAAAAGTGACGTTGGCCCCTTATCCTACTTACATTTCCCCCTTCCCTGAAGTTACCATGGTCATGAGTTTGGTGTGTATTCTTCCAGACCTTTTTATGAAAAATGTAGTATAGTTTTGTGTGCAATAAATTATTGTATAAAGCAATGGGCTTTTTCACGCAAAAATGTTTTTGAGGTCTATCCTTATTGATACATCTAGTTCATTCCCTTTAACAGTTGTACTGTATTTCATTTAGTGAATATACCACATTTAGTCATTCTCTAAAGGAGAATTCTGTCAGGGTGTGTGTGTGTGTGTGTGTGTGTGTGTGTGTGTGTGTGTGTGTGAGAAGAGGGCTAGTAAGTCGGCTAAACGGCTTCAACTTCCTGGGTGTCACTCTGAGCACATTAATGCAAAGAGAAAACCTGAAATAATAAAAAATAAGTCACTTTAGATGCAGGTGCAGAGATGTCTGGTCCCAAATATCTACTCTGGGAGTCCAGATTTACAGTGCTAAGTAACCAAGAGAACTTTCTGTGATGATGGAAATGTTCCGTACCTGTACTGTACAATATGGTAGCCACTAACTACTGTGCCTATTGAGCATTTGAATGAAATGTGGCCAGGCAACTGAGGAGCTGAAGTTTTTTAAAAATTTTTAATTAAAAAATATTTTAAAATTTATTTTTAGAGAAAATGAGGGAGACAGAGTGGGAGAGAAACATCAATGTGTGGTTGCATCTCACATGTCCCCATCTAGGGACCTGGCCTGCAGCCCGGCCCGCAACCCAGCCCACAACCCAGGCATCCCTGACTGGGAATCGAACTGGTGACCCTTTGGTTCACAGGCTGGCACTCAATCCACTGAGCCACACCAGCCAGAGCAGGAGCTGTAGTTTTAACTTTATTTAATTTAAATTACTTTAAAATTTGATCACATGTGACTACTGGCTACTGCATGGGGTGGGTGCAAGACTCCAGCACAGGATAATGGAAGCCACAATCTTTTATATCACAAATCACCTCATCAGGAGCTCTAATACAATTGTGCCCACCCTATAAAGGTCGATGGATGATGCTAAGATCTTATATTGGTCTTTTTACATGTCCCTCTTTTAAGGTTAAGTCACTTTGTTCCAGGTTTCCAGATGGGTTAAAAGATGGATTATCATATGGAAAAAACAAGGTTGCTAGAAAGCCTGTCTTTCTGGGAAGTGACTGTACTCAAACCAAACCATGTTGAAATTCACTTTTAATTCCAACACCCTCAGTTGACATTTAATAAACTAAAATCCCCCATCAGTCATCCCACTAGCCCAGTAAAAGCTTCAAGGATGACAGAAGTAGTACACAAAGTCAACAGGGTGGTATAAACATCTTAAGAAAATGGTCTTGGCTATGAGCCAGCATTGTTCAGTTAGCCGAGTTACGTGTCATAGATGGGGTTTAGACCCAAAGAGAACTTATCTACTTTCTTGTTTACCATAAATGTTTCTGGGATTCCCTGAATCCCCATCCAGATCTTCTTTATCACTCAGAAGTTTCCAGACTGTCCCACATAGCCTGCTAAATCTATAACTCACATAGATAGGCACGTGGTTGTGCAATTTGCTTTAGGAGTAGGCTCCAGAATGTCCAGATTTAGTGTCCAGCTGATCTTCCCTGGCAGCATCAGGCAGATCTGACAGCACATGTGAGCTGAAGAAATACACAGCTGGCCCCTGGGGAGAAATAGTGAGGCATGAGGCACCAATACACACTTAATACGGACAATAATAAAGTAACCTGAAAAATATGCTAGCTATGCCTGTTATAAAAATCCACGACTAGCTCCTCTTTTTCACATCGGCGCCAATGTATGAAAGTATATGTACCTATCCTCTTGTCTTTCCCTCTCCCTCCCATTTCCTGTTCTTTTTTGTTTACTTTCTCTGATCTCTGCTTAGTCTCTCATTTTGCCTCTGACAGTCTCCACTGCTGATCCCCTTCTTTTCCTGAGGTCAATCTTACAGCATTCTTCCACAAAGTCATGAATTCAGTTAATCTACAAGTGGTATCAGGCTATTAGATGTAAGTAAAGAGAAAGGAGGTTTAAACACTGTCCTATTTTACTTGTGATTGTAGTCTGGTATACAAGGTGACTTTTACCTAGCCTGAGAATTTCTATTGTAAACCTTTGAAAAAGAAAGTCCCCCCCACCAACTTATAGGAGTAATGCATATTTATTAAAGAAAGATTGTAAAACACAGAAAAAAATTTAAAAGATTTTATTTATTTATCTTTAGAGGGGAAGGGAAGGAGAAAAGGAGAGAAATATCAATGTATGGTTGCCTCTCGTGCATCCCCTGCTGGGAACTGGCTTGCAACCCAGGCATGTGCCCTGACTGGGAATCGAACCACGGTTGTTTGGTTTGCAGGCCCATGCTCAATCCACTGAGCTACACCAGCCAGGGCTGCAGAAAAAACAATTTAAGTACTTGTAATTCTATCATCCAATGAAAACTACAGTTAATATTTTATTATATTTTTCCACTATTACTTTTTCCTTCTACATAGATCTTTAAAAACATTGTTGTAATGCATACCTTTGTATTTTTGTTTTTCCCACTTAACATATAAGGATGTTTCCAAATGATTACACAGTTTCATAAATATAATTTTAGTGCCTGCAGAATATTCTACCAGCAGGATGTACATAGTTTTATCATTTCCCAAGAAAAGCTGGCCATTTATCTTTAAATTATTAAAATGAGAATTTTCCGAAGTATTAATTGCCAAGGATCTATGTTAAGCACATGTAGATTGTCCCAAAACAGTAACTGCTCACGTAATCCTAGGAAAATGATAGGCCAATAAAAGCTGCAGTTTTCCAGAGACAGTAGCTTTCTCTATAAAGTCTAAGGGAGTGTATTAGTAGCGAATCTTACAGTAGTGTCAGGATCTCCCTCTCTATGACGACAGTGTGGTGTGATAGAGAGAAAAACAATAATTTGGAACTACAATTTTTAAAAATTAAAAAATACATATTTATTTATTTTTAGACAGAGGGAAAGGGAGGGAGAAAGAGATGGAGAAAAACATCAACATACGGTTGCTTCTCACACACCCCTCACCCCGACACTGGGGACCTGGCGCACAACCCAGGTATGTGCCCTGACTGGGAATCAAACCAGTGACCCTTTGGTTCGCATACCTGTGCTCAATCCACTGAGCCACACCCGCTAGGGCCAGAAGTTTTAAAATATATATAACCTTTATTATATTTTCCCTTACAAATTCTTTCCTTTATTCAATAAATAGTAATTGAGTGCCTATTATATGTCAGAGAAATAAATACACCAATCAGAAAAATAAAGTGCTTGCTGTCATGGAGCATATAGTCTAGTGGAGTTCCCAGGCAATCAAACAAGCAATTACATACACCATGATAAATACTAAGGTCAGGGAAATATAGAGGGCTATAGGTGCTATAGGTGTATAAAAGAGGGGCATTTAAATTAGACTTAGGATATTGGGAAGGCTTCCTGGAGGAATGGGCAACTAAGCTTAGATGTGAAAGATGAAGAGGATTTAGCAAGCTGAAGAATGAGTGAGTGACTGTATGTTCCAGACAGAGGCAACATCAAGAATAAAGTCTTATTTCTGTGCATGAGAGAGACTCCCTTTTATCTGAAGATGTCTTTATTTTGTCTTCATTTTTACAGAATATTGTTATGATCATAGAATTCTGGGTTGACAGTGATTATTTTCCCAGCCATTTAAAGATGTTTTTCTCCTGTCTTCTCACATTCATAGTTTCTGAGGAAAAGTCTATTGTTATTTGAATTATTATATGTAATGCATTTTACTTTTGCCTCTTTCAAAATATTTTCTTAATCTCTCTGGTCCTCAGCAGTTTTGACTGTGATACACAGTGGTGTGGTTTTCTCCATATTTAACCTGTTTGATGTTTGCCGAGCTTGAAACAGAAAATGTATGCCTTTCACCAAATTTGGGAAGTGTTCAACCATTATTTCTTCCAGAGATGTTTCTGGCCTCACTCTCTCTTTGCCCTCCTTCAGGGACTCTAATTACATGTATTGTAGACCTGAATATTGTCCCACAGGTCTGTGAGGCTGTTTCTTCAATCTACTCTTTGGGATGAGATACTTTTCATTGTTGTATCTTTAAGTTCACTGACTTTCTCTTGTTATTTCATTCTGCTGTTAAGTCCATCTAGTTAATTTAAAATTTTCAGATATGCTTTTCAGTTCTAGAATTTCCATTAAGTTCTATTTAATATTTTCTGTTTCTCTGCGGAGGTTTCCTATCTTTTCATTCATTGCTGGAGTATTTCTCTCTCTTCATTGAGCATCATCATGTCAGGGTTGGCCTCTGTTAATTGTCATTTCCCTTGAGAATGGGTCACATTTCCTAACTCTTCATATCTTGAGCAATTTTAGAGGTTTCCTGGACATTGTGAATGCTATGTTATAAAAAAACTCTGGATTCTGTTATATACCTCAAGAATATGGATACATTTATTTCAGCAGGTAATTCACTTGGTTAGATTAAAACTAAAAACTGTGACTTTCCTATGATGGCTGGCAGCTCAGATCTCAGTTCCATTCTTTTAGTCTTAGATGGAAGATGCTTTGAGTCTGCCCTATGCATTTGTGATTCAGGAGAAGTCTTGGGGAAAATCTATGCAAATAATTTAGCATTTCTTTTCTCAGGATCTCTTTCTCAGCCATCCTCTCACTTTTTAGAGACCATGCTTGCACCAGGCCCTGCTTTCTGGCTCTTGGGGCTAAAAAGATAAGTTTCCGAGTATAGTTTTAGTGGTCACTGCAGGCTCAGTGACTGCATCCAGCCCTCAGGCTAAAACCATTAACAATGGGAAATTTGGCCCATGCTGTTTCTAAGTTCCAACCTTCCTCCAATATCTATCTGCCTGCTTTTGTTAACTCTCTGGAGTTTTCAGTTGTGTGTATTTTGTCCAGAGTTTATAGTTGTTAACTATTGAGAATTTACTCCATCAAACTGAGAATAGAAACTGTGATAGATTATTGGATGAGCTTACTTTGTATTTTGGAGGAGGAATAATAACCCTCAACTTCTATTTTTTCACATTTAACATTTCTCTACATTACCACCCATATTTCCCTCTTGCTTCAGAGGGAAAAAAGGACAATTTGTTTACTTTCCCCCATTTTCCCATCACCTCTGTTTGGGGGGGCAGGAACTATTATTCATTCATCCATTCTTTCTGGAATTCAACAAGTATGTATGAGCCAGGCATTGTGCTAATCATTAAGAGTAAGTAAAAATAAGACCCTACTTCACTGAGACTGCTCTCCCCAAGGTCATCTGAGGTCTGACTTCTTATTCACCAGATCAGATTACTTTTTCTCATTCTTATACTCTCTAACTTCATTGCTCCATCCTTCACTGACTGAGCAGCTTCTCCTTAAAACTCTGTCCTTTGTCTTCCAGTTCTCTGACCTAAATGATTCCTCCTCTCATTTTCCAAGTGGAGGAATTCTCAGAGACTCTGTCCTTGGCTTCTGTCTTCTCTTGTCCTTGGCAGTATTACTCAATCTTAATGTTTCAACCACCACTTCCACGCCCAGGATTCCCAAGTCTTTATCTTTAGCCCTGACCTCTCTCCAGAGATCGAGACTTGAATTTCAGCTGTCTACACCTGGTTGGCTAACAAACATGTTAAACTGCACGTAGTCAAAATTCAACTCATTGCCGAGCCCCCGAAGCTACTCTTCCTCCTGTGTTTCCTATTTCAGTGAATTCCTGATACTGGAAGCGTATAATTAAACAAGAGCTGGATCACAACTGTTGCAAAAGGGATTTTTGCATTGATATGTCAATAGGGAAAGCTCTATAGTCCCTTCCAATTTTGTGATTCTATTATGTTCCCAGCATAGCCACTTCTTACAAGGAGATCACGATCCAATTGGGGGAGAAGACGATGGAGTGACAAATAGTCCTGACTTCAGATGCAGCAGGGACTCAGAGAGAGTACATGTTGAACTAGTAAGAGTAGACTAAGCTAAGCTCTTCAAAAGTAAAAATGTCTTCTATTTCATGCCTGTCCCCACAGCACCATCCTCTACACTGTAGAAACTCTGTAGATTTTGAATGATTTTGTAATCATTATTAATGTTTATTGAGTACACATTGAGTGAATAGCTCTTCACTAAATGATGTGGAGGCTAACCAAAATTTGATGCAGTTTCTGACCTTTTTCAATCAATCAGTCAACCAACACATATTTACTGAGTGCCTGTTATTTGCAATACACTGTGCTAGGATGCACGATTCAAGAGCAATAGAAGTCTTACTCTCTTCCCTTGGGGAGTTTACTGTGTGGTCGGTAAGATGAGACATAAATGCACACAAAGCTAATTAAGAATGTGAGTCAGAGCCAAATGAACATTACAGACAATAAATCTGTAAAAATTTTTTGAAAGTGCATGTTACTGTACACTGGCTGGATGTGGAGGCTTTATGGAGGAGGTGGGTCCTGTGCTGGGCTTTGAAGGTTGGGCAGAAATTAAATAGGCTTGAAGTTCTCATAGTTATTAAGAAGATAGAATTCAACACAAACATTTTGAGGCTAAAGACCAAATAGATGAAGAACATCTAGGCAGGAGTAGGC
The DNA here is from genome assembly GCA_004027735.1 of Carollia perspicillata. Classification (NCBI taxonomy): domain Eukaryota; kingdom Metazoa; phylum Chordata; class Mammalia; order Chiroptera; family Phyllostomidae; genus Carollia; species Carollia perspicillata. The sequence goes on along the minus strand of PVKM010000461.1, from coordinate 93,764 downwards.
AGGCTACACTAGAATGTTACTGAGCAGTTGTTAGTGACATTGTATCCAATGTACCCAACACACACATTTTGGTTGGGTGGCTTCCTTTCTCTTCTTTCTCTTCTTTTTCCTTTTCTAATATTTTTTCCATCTTACTTCTTTTACGGTGGCATACTGGGCTAAAATAATCTTCTGTGAGAGGTAGACTGAAAACCTGAGTTCCAAAACCTGACTTTACCATTTATTAGCTGTGTGATTTGGGGCAAGTTGTCTAATCTGCCTGTGCCTCACCAATAAAATGCAGATAAAAAAATAGCACCAATATCCTACCATTGTTTTGAGGATTAACTGAGTGAAAATATATAAAATGCTTAAAAGAGTGTCTGGCACATAGTAAGTGTTCAATAAATGTTAGCCTTTTTTTGTAAGAGAGGAAGACTTGTTAATTGCAACATTATTATCTTTCCAGGCCTTATTGTTGCTAGATAATCCGGTATATAATTAACCTGTGTGGAGCTGGACGCCAGACTCATGTCACCTAAAGAGTTAGGTCTTTAGCAACCCCTGATAAGCATGTATAGACTCTGAAACACTTAGGTCACACTACTTTTAACCAGATTGCCCTTACCCCTAGGCAATCCAGAGATACTTTACTAAAATAAATACAATCACTAAACTGAAGTAGACAAGTTGAATATTGAAAGGACACTTCATCAACATAGGGAGGGAACTGACAACTTTCAGAAGGAATTTGGTTTAGAGACTATCCCAAGGGAGGTGCCAGGTGAAATTAGGGTTTAAACGAACTCCAAGAAGGGGAGAAGTCACTAATGGTAGTAGGCAGCTGGATGGGTGTGTATGGAAAGAGAGCGCATGCCACAGAAAGCCTGTTTCACTCTGGGTCCACGTTCCCTGGAGTACAGACTGTATGTTATGAGGGCTGCTCTCTGGTTTTCCTCACTGCACTATTTCTCTTATAATCAGACCCTCCCTTTGTACCTCCCTACACTTCCAGGCCTCTGTTCCCAAGGACACAAAACACCCCAGATTATAGGGGCTTTTGGTTTGCTATTTCCTCAGGACAGTCTGAATAAAGACGAAAAGTTCTTGTCAGTTGGTTGTGTAACATTGAGTCGGAGATTGTGCAACCTCCTTTGGAAAAAATGTAAGGGCAGGAAGATGGATAGGTGTCTGTCTGATTAAGGTGCAGTATTGTCTGTGGGCAGGAGGATGAACTAATGAGATTCCTTCCATTTTGAGGATCATAAGTCTCTAACTCATATGCTTTTTTCCACTCTGGACTCTTTTTGGCAAAGAATGAACCTGGTCAAGGAAACCCAAAAGGGGAAAATGGACATGGCTCACATCAAGTTCTGATGTCACCTGTTTGTCAAGAGATTAGATTCAGCCCATGTTTTTTTTTTTTTTTTCGGTAGGATAACTGAGGTAGAGGATAACTGTGCCTTGCCCAACATCACTTAATAACTGTGAAGCTCTGTGCCTTGCATGAAAAGCAAAAAGTGTTGTGTGTGTGTGTGTGTGTGTGTGTGTGTGTGAGTGTATGCGTGTATGTGAGAGATAGAGAGCGAGAGCGAGAGCGAGAGAGCGCCAGCTGGCAACAGCTGTTATTTTGTTATTACAGCAAAGGATTTAATTAGCCCAGTACCCTCTACTCTCCTCTCTCACCCTATGAAGTCTTTCTCTTAAAAAAACAAAGCCGTATATTTACACCTCATTGTGAATTTAACTTGCACAATTCTCCTAGGGCTATTTGACTTTAAGCCTTACCCCTAACTTACCTGTATATTCAACTTCTTACTTTCTATGAAATCCTCCCCCCAAGCTATGAAACACAGTTAAGTCTCTTCCCTCATTAACAAACCCTTTGACAACGCATTGCCTTCCAGCATTCCTCTCTTAGGCAAGCTTCTCAAAAGAATGGTCTCTACTAGGTGTTTCCACTTCTCAGTTCTTAATTTACTACCATCTGGGTTCGATTTCTAGTGCTCTACCGAAACTGCTCTCATTTAGACAATTGGCAAATGGAGCGGAGTCGCTTAGGCTTCATCTTATTTGACTGGTGTACTGTATTAAACACTGTTGACCATCGACTTGCTCCCCTTGAAAACATCTTTTATTCCTTCCTTTCAGCTCTCTCTTGTTTGCTTGTCTTCTCTTTCTACCTCTCTGACCACTCCTTCCTGGTCTCCTTCACAAGCTTTTCTTCCTGGGCCTGCTCTTCAATGTTTTTTTTTTTTTTTTCATCAAAGGGAAATAGTTCTAGTTTTTAATTTTTTTAATGTATTTATTTATTTATTTATAGAGAGAGAAAGGAAAAGAGAGGAAGAGA